>JALLPI010000598.1:0-32109 GCA_036939935.1 Cyclotella atomus | reverse complement strand
TTTTATGGTTTATGAATCTACGTATATACAGTTTGTGAATTTTAGGATGGCTCCAATATGCAATGCGAAATATGTACCTCCTGCTCTCCCGCTCTCTTTATCCCGTCATCCAGCTCAATCCTCCTCCTCCTTCCTGACCTCCTCCTCTACCGTCTCATGCTTCCTACTCCCAATCACATTCTCCAAGAGGGCAAGACATTTCAAATATCCAAATGAATCACAATCACATGTGTCTGCAGTATGCTTTGACCTTCTGATATTGATATAACGCATTTCAGCGGCTATATTCTGTGAAATGATAGAGATCAAATAGACAAGAAAACCCATAAATAATGGATGTACAGAATTTAATTTCATCACGTCTCCACACGGTCGTCTCCACTGGTTCTGCAAGCCACTGTTTGAATTGTTTTTCGCACCATTCAATCTTTGTCAAGAAATAGATCTTAAATTCAACTTGGAGGAATTGTGCGTATGTGATTGCTGAGCGATATCTTCCATCATCAGTTTTCGCACATTCTTTTCAGTCATCTCCTGAATGATTTCAAATAATTGTAAAATCCATTCAAATTTGAGAAAAAACAGTAACCTCACTAACCTTCTTTGTTCTTTTGCCAGCAATACCAAATTTTCTCTCCATGTATTTCCATCCAACCAGGGACTGGGCGTCCCAATGAAATGATTCTTTGGAGTCTCCATGAACCTGGGATTCCTCTATGTAGATTTGATTGTTGGGACCCAGAAAAATCTCGCTTGAATCAA
Organism: Cyclotella atomus; assembly: GCA_036939935.1. NCBI lineage: Eukaryota > Bacillariophyta > Thalassiosirophyceae > Thalassiosirales > Thalassiosiraceae > Cyclotella > Cyclotella atomus. The sequence goes on along the minus strand of JALLPI010000598.1, from coordinate 31,347 downwards.
ATGGTAATGAGGTTGGATGAGTTCTGTGGGATATGCTTGGATGGAAAAGAAGTACTGATAGCCGATTATTTCGCTGATTGCATAGCAGTTTTGAAACTTGAGGATGAGGACGGGGATCCCTGTATTCAAATTCAAGGCTATGGTAATAAAAAGCCTGTAGGTAGTCAGCAATATACATTAAAGGTCACTTATGTTTTTGGAGTTGCTGTCGTCTTTTGAACATCAGTGATATGGTTCTTGCGTAGTTGATCTACAGTCCACATTATGCCAATGACAATGACAGGAGTCATCATGTCACAATTATCTCTAACGAGTTGTATGGTTGCTCCCGATTCAGATAAGGATCCAGTTGGACCACAGCAAAGGACAAAGACCATTTTGATTGTCGTACTGCCTTTGTACGACCTGTAGCACTCGCATCCGCGATTCATGATGGTTCTCCACTCATGCATCCCTTCAGTCTCCAAGATGCAGACCGTGAATTCTTTGTATGGCGCTGTGTGATTTTTGTTGTGTTCAACTGTGAACTTAAGTGTATCTAAAGCAGCGCCTTTTGGTAAACCAGCATCATTAGGCCACTGAAGGTGAACCAGATTGAATCTTTGCTCTTGGTAAGCTCCGGATATCCAACAACTTTACTCAGGTGGTTGTGTATGGAGATGTGTGGAGTCAGAACGATGTCCTTCTTTCCAGAGCCGACAAGATTCCTGCTTCCACGGTGCAAGGACTGGGCGCTAACTGGACCGATGCTGTGACTAGCTACTCCTTGCTCTTCTCCACTCAACACCCTTAAATGATATTGCCTGTACCAAAAACTAGCCCCTTCAAGCATTCTACATCTACATCGTCTGTATTTGGAATCGGAGTAGTGTTGATAAAGGATGTCTCAAAGTTAAGCGGGAGAAGGTAAAGGATCACCTCTGTAGAAGAGATTAGTCCAAAATCATACCCAGCGTCAATGAAATTGTTGTAAATCTCCTGTTTAAAATATTTCGTTAACGAAATGAATGAAATAGATATTGTCAATACGAAGTCTAACACTTACTCTGAGGCTGTTATTTTGTAAATCCAAATCCGAAATCCATCTGTCATGTGGGACCTACTTATACGTAATAATCCTGGTAGGTTTACATGCTACATAGCACTGCATCTATTGAATTGAAACAATGCGGCAACGAATGGGGCTGGATGAAGAGGATTCAACAATTAACCTGGTCCTGAAATAACGCGATCTATTTGATTGATATATGAACGTGAATGTAGCAAAGTTTGGTGTTTAAATAAGAAAGTTAGCTATTGCAAATCATGTGCACAGTGATTTGCAAATGAATCGACTCCAGTGATGATTGATTGTTGTGTGTTTGTGCTGCTTGAATCAGCCCAGTCAATAGCTGGTTCTCCACTTCGAATTCAACTTGTTTCTGTTGCGTTTGTGCCATTACCCCACGTCCCACCTCAGCAGACAGCCATGCCCGTCTCTCTTCTGTCTACTGGCAGTGCTTCCCCTTCCGCCAAGCTAACCTCTGATCCGACACGTCAATACATGCAGCAGTCTGCTGCACTTGTTGATTATGGACGATCTGTGGCCGCTGCCGCTGGTGATCAAGGAGAGAATGTACCGATTCTCCATTGGGCGGCGTTTAGCATTGGCTGGCGACGGAGCTGCGTGCGTCTGCGGTGAAGATCAGAGGCAAAAGGGCTGCCTCAATAGGCCCCAACACTGCCGTTGACGAGGGCACTAGAGATGAAGGGGTTGGCTGTGTTGTTGGTAGGTGCTGCGGGGCATTGGGTGTGTTCATTAGCAGGGTTAGAGGGAGAATCACAGATGGATTTCGATTTCGGACGATATTTTTGCTCCATCTGTGGGGTCACAGATGGAGAGAGGAAGCGTCGATCTGACAAAATCCATCTGTGAATTGAGCTGATAACCCATTCATTTCGGATTTCGGATCGACAAAATCTTGAATTTTCCGAACTTGAACCTCCATCTGTGGGTAGGCGGGAATGAATTTACAGAGATTTCGGTTTTGGACTTACAAAATAAAAGCCTCATCCAACCAGAAGTTCTTCTCATGTTGTCAACCTTTTTACCTTTTTTGCTCGAAAAAATCTAGCAGGGCCGCACATCATCATTTCCTTCTCCTCGCTCCTCGCTCCTCTCAGCTCCTCTCTCGCTCCCCCTCTTTCCTCCGCCAACAACGCATCAAGATACAGGAAGCAACGCCTCAATCCTGCTTCGCTTCATGTAAACCATGGCGCATCACATCTTCATAATAGTGCTCCTAGCACAACTTCAATTCCTGTGCACCGCCTTCCAACTGCCACATACGTACGGGCGACGACCCTTGCAGTCTCAAACAATACACCACATGTCAGACAATGAAAACGATAAATCCTCGGGTAGTGTCAAGTTCTTTGAATTGGACAACGCCTTTGAAGACGATGGTGAAAATGTTGTAGGTAGCAAGTTCTTTGGAGGTACAGCCGTAAAAGAGGAGCTGTATGTTCCCGATGAGGAGGAAAATGCATTAGAGCTGCAAAATGCTCAGGTGGCTATTGAATATAGACGGTTTGAAGATATGAGTGTATTTGACGTTATGGGGAGTAAGGTAGGAATGGCGTATCAGGTGGCCATGAATCAGATTTTGTATGGAGAAAAGGGGAGCACAACCTGGAAGGAGGATGCAAGGATGGTTTGGGAGACACCCATTGACAATAAAAATGGCAAATCGCCGTTGACAGAATTGAAGGCATCCAAAGACTTTTACAACAAGTTAGATGTGGCAATTCTGACAGCCAAGACAATTAAGTCAGCTGGGGATGTGCATGAGGTAGAGTTGAGATGGGATATTGGTGCTGTTTGGCCTAATCCTTGGGAGTCACGCGTTTTACTTACGGGTACATCGGTACTGACTGTAAAAGAAGATGGAGAAAACTTACTATTGATGAAACAGGTGGATCGATTGGATGGAAGCAATCCTACGGATGTTGTTGGTTCACTGTCATCACAGCTATCGCCTAGATTTTGGGACTTGTATCATATTGGAATGACTCCAAGTGCCGAACTTGACCCAAGGTTTACGCATGTGTCCTCAGACAGATTGGTTCTCGAATCATCAAAGAATGTAGTTGGAAAGAAAGGACTTTTAGCTGGGTACACAATGTCCTATATCCCATCGCGTCTTGTGACAGAGCCCTCCTTGATCGATACCAATGGACGTGATGCTCGAATGGCACAATGCCTGCCTGATCATGGATTCACTACTGCTATCAAAACTATGGGTCCAAATAGAGAGTCATTTGTACCAGTGAGTCCAATTGAAATCAGTATTTCGAAAGCTGATGGTGCAGAGGGAAGTTTGATAAAGTGGAGTGTACCTGTGCCACCTGAATTTGCCTCGAGGCTTATCTTGCCTCTTCCTTCCATTGAAGAGGAAGTGTATGATGACGAAGAGGAAAAAGAGAACAATGGAGCTTTAGCAACTACTGATCAGAATTCACTGTCTCCACTGGGAAGGCCCACGTCACGACGACCTGACTTACCCACAAACCTGAAATGCAATTACTCGCTCCGCCCATCCCGTCTTGTAGCTACACTACCATATGAGGGTAATCCTCAAGATGAGGAGGTCACGCAGCTACGCAGACAATTGTATCAAGAGGTGGTTGAGAGGGATGGTTTCAAGCCAAAGTTAGATCCAGTAACAAACAGGCCTATGTTCTTCTTTTGGATGAATGATGCTAAAGCTTGTTTCACCAGAGAAGGGGGATTGGGAATGGCTGTTTATGAGTGGAGGCCTGATTGGAGTAAGTCAAATGAGGTTGGGATTGAATTGGAGATCTGATCTCGGAAGTGTATCATTGGAGCAACTCTTCAGTTAAAGTATTGAAGTGACTTAAGATATGCAATTCAACAAGTAATAGTATTCTACTCCCCATCAGCTTTATCTGAATGGTTCTTATTGACGCGTTTTTTCTCCCTTCTATTTCTTTGTTTCTGTCTCTTCTTTTCAATTGCATCACTGTCAACTGTGTCACCTTTTGATGTGGGGCTACTGCTTGATTTTGGAGAATCCTTTAGAGTGATCACTGCAGAGTTAGGTTCTAGTGCTAGTATCTTTTCAAATTGTGAGGCAGCCAACTTTACATTCTCGATTTTGCCCGAGATCAAAAAGCTAATTGATACCTTGGGACCAGAAGCAATCTGGTCATCTTCTTCCTCCCCTTCTGCATCATCTTTTTCGTCGTCTTCCTCATTTTCCACAGATGGTTCTTCTGCCACGCCCATTTCATCATCATTGTTGGTGGCCCCATATTCAACTCCTTTGAGCATGAATCTTCCCTTCTTTCTTCTGATAAGAGTAGATGTCTTTCTCTGTATTGTTCTTAGTTTGTTTTGACCAATATTTGGGCTATCGTTGTTGGCTGTAACGATTGCAAAGGCTTTTACGTTTTCAGATTTGGCATTGTCTTCACCGGCATCTTTATGTTCATTTGCATCATCATTTTCCTTATCATTGGGACGAACAATCACTCCGGGTGGTATCCACTTCTCACCAGCAACGATACTTAGCATTTTCACAAGACACTTCTCGCATTTGTCAATATGACCTTCTAGTTGAATGACATTAGCTGGCAGCGTCGAATGTGAGTTGATTGCGAGAGGAGAGTTGAGCAGCTCGTCATTGCCATTCAATGGGCTCGTTGCAGTTTGAGAAAACAATATGGTAGATCCAGCTTCATCGCTATATTGATTTTGCTGCCAGTTATTGACTGTCCCGCCAACATTCTCCATCAAATCATTTGGAGGGACCATAATTCTAACTTCGTACTCGGCACTCAATGCAGCCAATATCAAACCACCCTTGCCTACGAGCAGATTATGCTTTGACCTGTGTATAGGCACCTCAAAGACCACATCTGGATCATGTCTATGGTAGACAAGTGGCAGAATTTGACGCACTGCCACAAAACATCCAACAGGATCTCCACGAATAATCACAGGTACTTCATCTTCTTCATCGTTGTCCACCTGGGTATTTTCTTCATTTTCCTTTTGCACACTTGAGTGGAACTCGTGATAATTCCAAGTCGCACTACTCTGTGTATTAGTTGCAGATGGGAAGAATTCACCCTCTTCCTCTGAAGTATGTGATGGACTATTGTTACCTCCCACAACACTGATTCTAACTGCACCCGTATGGCCGAGACTCTTTCGCATGGCCTCCTTTTGAACACTTAAGATTGTTTTTCCTCCACGGCCAATGATTGCCCCCACCGTATTGGGTGGGACGTATACTGTGATTTGACATTGCTGCAATGGGTGTGAAATGGATTTGGTTCTCAAGCGAGACAGTGCTATTGATTCGGCTGTGGCTCCTGTCGTTGATGCATGGCTGCTCTGGGGGGAGACCCGGCCACTCATATTAGTTTGCTTTGTATCAGAATATCACTTATGGTTTGGTATCAGGCATGTATTTAGTTCGAGGATATTAGATCTGTCTTCGCTACTATTATGTCGTCGGCTTCAATCGGTGAAGAGTGAAGATGATGACACGCTTCTGACTTCCTCTCCTGAAGTGAAGAACGCTTTTTACCAATGCAATTAAGATGAGCACCCTAGCTGCTGTTCGCACAGCCAGATGGTTATTTTCATTTAGGCACAGTGGATGCCTCTTTCAGAAGACGAGCATCTTTTGAAGGAAGAGGCAGCGGAGGGCAGCGGGCAGCGGCAAGCTTGTGTGTTTGGGTAAAGCGTCAAGAGAGAAAAAGAGAGATGGGGCTTAGCCTTTGAAGACTGTATTACCTGTCGTTAAACTTTGCATTTTAGTGAGCGCCTCTATCTTCCTCTTCCTGTGCCTTTGTAAGTAGGACGGTCAACGGTCAAGACATCCAGGAGTATGCCGAAACAAATCTACAACACACAAGACAATGCAGCATCAGAACAGGTTGCGCCTCACCCAACTGAAACTGTGGCAACAACTCCTCAGGACGCAACAGAATTGCACATCAACACGTTGAAACAACTTGATCAACAATATTATAGTCTCACCCAAGCTGAACAGTCACTTGAAGAGTACATCAATGAACTCCAACAAGAAGAAAATGCATTGCAGCTCGCATTGCATCAATCGTCTACATCATTAAAAGAACAAAGAGAAAAGGAGAAGATGAAGGAGGAGGAGGAGGCGGTGGCTCGTTTAGAAGGTCTACTGATGGGAGGAGATAGCAGCAGTGATAGTGACGATAAAAGTGATGATTTGAATGAAGGAACAGCTGAGCTTCTTACTAAATAATCAACTAGAGAGAATACGAGAAGAACATTTTCACAAGTTAACTATCACTTTGTCCATTGATGTAGTTTTCCATCATCTTTTCTTTCACCTGCAAAGTACCCTGTTCCATCTTGGGCACAACACAATACACAGATGGTGATAACTCATCTCTCAATACTTCTCTGATATATTCTCTCATCCTAGAAGCTCCAGTGATGAGTGATAAATCTTCCACCTCTAAGTGCCCTTCTTTAACTCGATTTACCAACCTCTTGAAAATAAACCTACATGCCGCTCTTGCTACTGGAAATGACATCCCTGAGAGATCTATATCCCACGCTCCATCCAATGAGTCTTCTTTCAGTATAATTCCCCTCTCGACGGCCTCAGCAAACACCTGGTCTACCTTCTGCCTATTCGCCTTGCCAGTTGCACGATCAAGTGTTGCAACAACCTCAGTCAATGTTACTATATCTGGAGATACGCCATCTTTGTTTGGCTGGCACATTTTAATCCACATGCCAAATACCTATTGATGTGCACGCGTTTGGTCTGATAGTCAACTCAATCTTAATAAGCAAGAATTTCAGCCATGATTTACTCACTTCTTCGGGCCTGTTGCCGTTCATACCTGCAGCCAGGAGTGCATTGTAAGCTACGAGATCTGGCCGAATGTCATCATGCTTCATATCATTGAATAGATCAAATGCTGCATCCCATTTTCCAGAGTTTCCACATGCAACTTGTGTGTTCAAACAAAGAATGAAATCAGACTGCAAGACATTAGTTCATGTGTGACCATTGAAATATCATTATGTACTCACCAATCGCAGAGGTGTAGGTAACTTTGTTCGGTTTGTTTTCTCTGTTCCCATCGACTTTCATTTCTCTAATGAGATCGACAGCTTCCTCCCATCGACCAGCTGCTCCGCAAGTATTGATTGCAGATGAATAAGTGAACTTGTCCAAAGGAATCCCTTCAGATTTCATGTCCTTGATCAAACCCAAGACACGTCGCCATAATGCTCCGGGATCAGCGTCCATTTCACTTTCAGTTGTTTCGTCATAATCGAATCTACGTTTTTGTTTTGACTCTGTGCGTGCTGCCTTGGCGAGCGCATTTATGGCAGCATTGTAAGTTATTGTGTTTACTTTCATGCCCATTGATTTCATCTTGTCGAGTAACTCAAGAGCTTTTGCCCATTCTCCTCCATTGCCACATGCAGTAATTGCAACGCTGTATGTGAACTCATTTGGAGAGATACCCTTTTCTATCATTTCATCCATAAGCTTTAGAGCTGTTTTCCAAGCTTTGTCGTTTGCACATGCTTTAGATTGTCATTAAGGGTCGATACTTTGTTTAAAGTCGTTCCTGAGTTCAAACATTGAATCAAGTAATAAACTCACCATTCATTGCTGTTGTATAGCAGTAGACATCTAACTCCAAGCCCATGTCTTTGATGACTCGAAATATTTCCATTGCCTTATTGGATTTGCGCGCACGAGCACAAGCTCTTCAAACCAGTAATTCAATCAAAAAGTCTGAGAGTTAGCCAATGCGATATTTACAGTATTCAAAGACGTCATAAGTGCACTCACCTCATGGCAGTTGTATAAGTGACTAAATCAGGAGTAACACCAGGTTCCCTCTGGCACTGACTCAACAAACTCAGAGCCTCCTTCCATCTTGACGGTTTATCTTGAGCACATATATTCATCAATGTGTTGAATGTATAAACAGTTGGTTTGACACCCCGTCTTCTCATTTTAGTGAGCAGAGACATCATCTTGTCGTACTGACCGCTGTTCGCGAGTGATGTAAGTACTGTTTGGTATGTACTCAATGATGGCACTATTTCTGTACTATCATTTTGACCAGAACCAAACTTGCCTTCCATCTCTGTTAATAACTTGGATGCCTCCGACCATTTTGCTCTCCGGGCATATCCTGAAACAAGAATATCGTATGCATGCGGAGTAGGATTGTTCATTGATTGCAGCAAAGAAGATGCAACCTGTAATCGATCGGCATTGTCAGTTGATTGTCTCTTTTGAGTTTTTTGGTACTTCTTATCATTACCCCCACCAGCACAGTAAGCCTCGATGACAGCATGAAATGAAGAAGTTGCATCAACGCCTGAACTTTGTTGACGTCTTATTTCTGACACTGCCTCGTCTAAACGTCCTGCCTCGAGTAAACTTTCGATTATAACATGTAATGGCCGAATAGTCTCCTTCTCCGAGGCCGATAGATGCATCGGTCTTACATTACTTGATCTAGCAGGTCTGTAACAGCTTTTCACTTCGGGTGATGGGCGTGAGCCGTCATGGCACTGGTTGCACTGGAAGGCTGATGAAATTGACCCGGCCGCCAGAAGCCCTACTGCGAAATATCTCAAGATCATCGTTACGGCTGTAACTTATTGAAGGATGGGTGAGTATGCTAAGGACGCGATAGACATGGACACTTCTAGATAAATGTGGGGTCGTCTAATCTAAGCACAGCACCACTTGACGTGATGAGAGGTGGGTTCTACAGTGCTTGATGGCGGGAGGCCGACGGTGTTTCAGAGATGAGGGGGCAATTAGATGCTAACTCTAATGTGATGACGACTAAAAATGAAACATCGTTTGTCCAAAATAGAATAGGCTTTAATATCTAGCTTTTAAGATGGCTAAATCGCGAGAAGGACAGGAGGAGCCAGAAGGTACAAGCTCTCTAGAGAAGCTACCTCTAGAGAGATAAGCACCGAAGAAGTGAAGGGTGAAGGCGAAGTGAAGGCATACCAGCACAGCAGCAGACAGTTCTACAAATAAACCACCCTGTTCACCCTGCAGCCAAACAAAATGAGCGACTTTGCATCTCTCCTCTCCTCATTCAAAGTAACAGCTCAATCAGCAGCGGCAGCTCCGCCAGCCGAGAAAACAAACGAAGATGCATCACGAAAACGAGCTGCGCCATCCGCTGCTTCGACTACGCTTGCATTTCCGTCGATACACATCCATCTCAAGAAGAAATCGTTCGATCTTCATTTCTTGATATTGGGAGGACAAAAGTGTGGCACAACTTGGGTCCATACTCTATTACAGAAGTGCAAACTCGTTTCATTGCCTGCCCAAAAAGAGGTCCACTTCTGGGATTGGCACTACAAGAAGGGGATAGATTGGTACATTCGTCAATTTGAGCAAAATTCATCCAAGCACTTGGGAGAAATCACGCCGGATTATGTGGTACTTCCTCCTACGACTATTGCAGAAATACATCGCTGCTTTCCAAACTTGAGACTTGTATTTATAGCACGAGATTTGGTAGAAAGAGCATGGAGTGCAATGGTTATGGAGTTACGTGATCAAAATATGGGATTAAATCCTGGAGAATTTGCCGTGGGGGTCATTCAAGGTGACAAAAGAAGTGCCAAGAGAGCTAAACCAAATGTATCAACATCTCAACAACGGAGAATGCAACAACTATCTTCTCCTTCATCTCAGCCGGACTCATATTTTATTGAACGGCTTGAGCATGAAACTCACAAATCGCGCTCTGACTATGTAACAAGTTTGAAGAATTGGTATAATTATTTTCCAGATGATGCCATACTGCTAATTGATTACAGAGACATTCGGTCTGATCCGCATGGGGTCTTATACAAGATTGTCACTCATATTGGTGTTGATGAAGATGTTGCAAAGCAATATGTTGATGAGTTAGATGAAGAAGAGGTTCAACAGCGAGTGAATGTTTCGACAAACAATGATGGCAACGGAGAGGAGACACATAATGACTCTTCCGTTTCCCTGTCCCAACGACTATTACTGAAGAAGAAGATGGAGAAACTCATGTCGCCTTATGTTATGAGCTTCAATACTTTGCTTAGAGCAAAAGGGTATACGTGGTCATTGAATGATTACACCTAAATAATTCGAGGTACATATTCCGGTCAATAGAGTAGAATACAATGGTGAAAGGTCTAAATGTCAATTGCTACAAGATGTTCTGTGGATGGAATTGAATCTCTGTCTCGAAGGTATGTTAAGCGAGGCTAAATGGTATCTTTCTTATTATTCTCTCTGTAAATTCTAAATCATCGTCTATTCTATCATTCCATTAGATATCAAACTCAGCAAGCACCTTGTAGAAGTTGTTGGATCTGTCAGNCAAATGGCATCGGGCTGCTCGCAAAAGTTGATATCTGGGTACATGGCTTCGCGTCCATCCTCTGCAGCACGAACGCCGAGATACCAGTTGAGCTTTCCAAAGTTGCACACACCAGTCGTTTGAATTACACCACGTCCCCAGAAACAGCAGCCTTCCACATCCGTGCGGCCAGAAGAATTTGGAACGGGAGAGTTGTTGTTGAATGCGCCAGCCTTTTGTACGCTGTATTCTTCGGAGTATTCAGGTGGATTTGCCCAGGGTTTGTTGCATTCTGCAGAATGGTCCCAATATCGGTGAAGGGGTAATCAGTCTTGGGTCTGCAGTAGAGAGGGGCTGGAGCTCTGCGTTGTATTGGATAGTTTCCTTCATGCTTTGAGCGAGGAAGGCAGCAATGTTGATGAGTCCATACTTGTGCCCGTTTGGAGAATCATTACCCATGTAAAAGAATTAGTTGGCAACACCGTTGTTGTACATCACACGAAGACCGGCGAGGAGGTCATTGTATCGGTAGACCGAGGATGGTTCCATTACATCGATGGTGTTTGGTAGAGAAGAATGTTGTTGTAAATGCTTTCCTTAGATTGGTCCAGAACAGCTTCAACGGCCGCGGCTGCACTGCTACTAGGAGGCCTGGTGATTGGAGATGATGTAGGGAAGAGAGTCGATTGGTAGAGCTTGAGGAGGTGGTGGTGGTCGATCCAGAAGTGGTTGTTGCCCCGGTGCTGCCAGTTGTGGTGGTTCCAGTGGTGGTTGGATCGGTAGTAGTCGAGCTGGAGGACGAGGTACTGCTAGTGGTTGTCGAGTCAACTACCTCTTCACTGTATACAGATCCAAAGTAGTTGGTGTGGAAAGCAAAACATGATTCACCCGTCTTGCTGCATTGCCAGCTGCAAGGCTCACCGCAAAAATTCATGGCGTTCAATTCACTTGTACCGCAATGGCTGACGACGTTTGACTCAACAGGATTTGTGTGAGTTCTCTTGGGGATGCTACTGCAGTAGTTTTCATGAGGGGTCCAGCAAAATTCTCCAGCAGCGCAATCCGAATCGGTGGAGCAAACCGGCTTGCAGTTTTCACGTGCATCGAGTTCACTAAAGCCGCATCTGTTCGAAGTATCAACAAACAAGTCACCAATAGGAATTGAAGAGGAACTCGTGGTGGTTGAAGTCGAGGTAGATGTGGAAGATGTGCTAGTTTCAGGAGTTGCGGTGGGCTTGTTGGTAGGCGGAGATGTGGTTTGACTGGTAGGCTTTGGAGTACTTGGCGNTAGGCTTTGGAGTAATTGGTGTAGGATCATTCCAACAGTTGCCATTTTGACAACAATCACCACAATATGCCTCGGTGGTGCCGCAATACTGAGATAGGAGGAGAGAAAGGATATGTGAGTACAAGTTGATATCAAAAGCGTCAAATATAAATCAAACCATAACACTCACACCCCATTGTGAACGACAAAGTCCATCTCCGCAAGGCTGGTTAGAACCTCATGTCCCAGTTTCAGCTTTGCAAGTTCCAGCTGGTGTAGTTGCCTTGGATGTGGTGGAAGATGTCGTGGGAGCAGCCGAGGTGGTAGTTGCTCCGGTTCCATTTGTAGTCGATAAGGAGGTGCTCTAGGAGGTGCTGCTCGTCGTCGTTGTGGAAGTGCTGGTGACTTTGGGCCCATCGCAATTGTTGGAGATCTTCAATTCAGCCCAATTCCAAAACTGTTCTGGCACACCACGTCCATCTTCGGGAAGAGGCTGAGAGCAAGTAGGGAGATTGCCAGGATAGAAGCCATCTGGCCAGTTATAAGTGTCATACCCCACATCTTTGCATGAGTTGCCCGTCAAGTAGTGCCATTGGATCAAAACCAAGTCGCCACTCAAGCCGGCAGGAAGTCGGTACTTGTGACGCATCACATGGTGAGCGGTTAGCACACTCTCAAAGGTGATGTCGGCTTCTGGCTTGTAGCAACCTTGAGTAACAGTGGGTATGATGCCTCCAACGGCATTAGGAGGCAAGTCATAGTTGTGATCACCGACAAACCCACAGCGGGCTTCGGTGCCGCCAATGTTGAGACAGTGAGGGCATGTCTCAACCGCCGGATCGGATTCAGTTCCACCAGACCACTTTCCTTCGACGCTAGCGTAGTAGTTTCGTGAACAGCAACCCACCGGCTTGTCTTTATCGTGACGAAGCTTACCGATGTAGTGGCCTGACTTTTTGGAGAGTTTGGCATTCATTCCAGCGCGTTCAGCATCGAAGATGTGATAGTTGGACGTACGCGATGTTTCTGAGTGATGACGAAATGGATTGGTGAGTGAAGATGGCAAGATTTGTAAGAGACATGTAACTGAAATAGCCTTACTCAGTTAGTTGCCAATTATTGAAATCGTTTCAGTGCCTCCAACTTGATGCGAAAAGTGATAGAGATTCTTGGATCCTACGCGAGTGAGATGTTCACTCTTTGGTATCTCGAAAATGCCAGGTTTCTTTAGATGTGCATTTTGATTACGCAAACCAGACAAAGGGTGCCCAATTATCTGATTGGCATTCATAGCTTGTCGCTCNATGTGCATTTTGATTACGCAAACCAGACAAAGGGTGCCCAATTATCTGATTGGCATTCATAGCTTGTCGCTCCTTGTTGACGTTGATTGGAGACGAGAGCCTTTGTTTCTCTTTGGCTAGTGGAGACAGGTACATCAAATTGACGGCGACAAGGTGCCTTCTATTTTCAGTTTAATTTTAAAAATTCTGGGCCACAGCGACAGATACGCTCTATAGAGCCGCAGCGTCGAAGTGCTCGCTTGCATTTCATTTTCTCACAATGCCGTCAAAGAAGAAAACACAAAGCAAGGCCAGAAAAGCAAAGAAGGAGGGTATCTTAAGAACACAAGGCGGCCAAACTACTACTGCGATATGCAACCACTCTGCCCGACCAGAGTATTGCTGTCGCATTGGTTTTACTCCACCCCAAGGATGCACCCAAGAAGATGGTGTGGCATGTCGAAAGTTCATTATTGAGTTAGAAGAGCGTTGTTCTCAAATGAATATAAGTCATCCGGATAGAAGCACGTTATGGGATGTAGTAAAAGCTGCGTGCACGATGAAGGATGATCACGATAACATTTTTATTGATTATAGGAGAAAGAAGACGTTGAAAGTTTATCTGTCGTCTACAGGGGCGAGACTCGTTCAAACATGGTTCAAATGAGTTTGATGGATCCAAGCATGAGAAATCCAAGGAAGCTCGTGTTTACTTTCCAAATAATTCTGTACACTGAGCTGCTGGAGAAACGAGGGGTCAATCGAGTAGATCTTGGTGACTTTGTGAAACAATCCGAGACTACAATAAGAGATACTCTTATGTGCCCGCGGGAATTGGTCGAATTCCATCATCGAAGAATTCCGTGTGACTGTCTGAAGGATATTTACTACGAGCTCAAAGTTAGCACGAAGCGAACATCAATTTGCTATCATTGCGAATGCATCAAGGAAACCAAAGACTTGCTCCTGTGCTGCTGCGGTAGAGCTCAATATTGCTCAGTACAATACCAATCTGCTTCGTGGCCATCTCACAAAGAATTCTGCAAGAAGTTCACACGGAAGAATGGCAACACTGAATCTGCTTGAGATTCAAAAGGCGCCAAGTGCAAGGACAGAAGGTCTCTTGCATCCCTACCAATGCACTGAAACGACCGAGGTGTATACCTATCAGTGTACTGTAGATGTATCTACCACGCATTGACTCTTATTTCAACGGCCTAGCATTTAACAGTATGAAGGGAAGCAAAACCAGCAAATCCATTCTAGTTTATAGAAATTGCATCAATCAGAGATAACAACATGTTGATGCGTCAGTACTCCAGAGACATCAGCCCTCCCTTCCATTTCTTTTCCATCTATTTCTGCTTCCTTTTTCTTTCAATATTCCTGAGACTTTGTTGCATCAGCCAATCGCTGTTTCAATACCTCAATCTCAGCTTTCATATCAAAAATCTGCAATGCAGCAGCTCTTGGATTTGCTTCCACATCTCTTGTAATCCTATCCAATTCTCTTTCTTGCGTAGACTTTCTACGACTCTTTGAACTCTTTGATGCTTTGGAACTGTTTGCCTTTGCACTAGAAGAAGCAGCTGCAGCTGCCGGGTTGGCGGCGGCATGTCGTATACCATGCATTTGCTCGGCTTCCTCAATCTCTGCATAGGACTGAGCAAATGTAGCAGTTGGTGCACACATGTATGTTTTACCTACGGTCCCGTCAGCATCGGGAACTTTGCATAAATCCTTTTGCGTGAGTCCATATTCCTTCCCGATTTCCAATGGCAGTCTCCACTTGAATTGTTTCATCTGATGTTCATCTCCCCGAACATAGGGTCTAACATTCGGAGGGAAATGATGCATGGCAACCCAATCTTGTCCCTTGTGTTCGTGCATCCGTGTCACTAGATTATTGCCTGCCCCATACCCATAGAGATGATGTGAAACAGTCTCCCTGAATTGAATGATATGTGCAGAAGTTGCAGTCGTTGTGTTTTTCGGATAGCCCGGTAAACGAAGGTATGGAAACATGCTCTTTTCATCGAGTGCTGCCCATCGCCACATGATGGCACGGCATTCACTTGGTTCGGAGCATGCACAAGTTCACACGTTTAATTTGGTGATGGGGTGGATGCCCGAGCGACGCAGTCTGCTTTCTTCTGATATATATCTGCTAATCGTTTGGAGTGGGGGTCCGTTGTCTCCTGGGACGAATGTCTCTTGGACGAATAGAGGATTCGTTGGATCATTATTTGCATTGTCTAGGATGAATTGCAATGAGTCTGGCAATGCAGGAGGATTTGCGTCGCTTTCGTCGACAGATTGCATGTCATTTTGTGCTGCGTCGTCAATCTGTTCATCATGATCCATATTATCGGCTAAATCTTCATCATATCATAACAACAGCAGCGATAGATGGGGAGTTTTGGAGGCTTTTTTCGAATCATATTACCTTTAACAGTTAGATTCAATTTCCTATCAACCTGTTCGATTCAGTATACAATTGACAAATACTTATTTGACTTTAAAGGTAAAAAGCGAGCAAGAGGAATGGACAAGGGAAGAAAAACGAAGATGTTCATCGGTGTGCTCAAGGATCATCATCTTCTAAACGAAGCAAAGCAATAGACTGGAAAGATATATTTCCATTTGGTTGAAAATCTGGCTGACACGATGGAGAACCAAGAAGACCCAGCAAAGAACGCAGCACCCATCATCAACCCCGTCATCATCAAACATAATGCATCCTCCAAATCCAGCTCCATCAGCAGCAACCCCAAAACCCCCAGAGCACCACTCACAGGCCCAGGCTCCGGCAAACCCATAGACGTGCACCCCTACATCCGCGGCTCCGTCATCGAGGTGCGCTACTCTCAAAAAAACCCCGACAATTGGTTCGACTTCACCCCCGATAAAATCTACCTATGCGACATTATAGATCGCATGCCCCTCGCGGAGAATACATCCAAAGATCCCAAGGATTGGAGGTATTACGTCCATTATCGCGAATTGAATCGAAGGATGGATGAATGGATCTCTGGCGAGAGAGTGGTCAGTCCTCCATCTGTGGGGAATGCCAAGGCACGTGCTCTCAAGAAGAAGAAGGACGAGGAGGAGAGAGAACGGGTGAGACGAGAGAGAGCCAAGGATGAACAGTGTAGAGCTTCTTTGATGGCATCTGTTTCTATTCGAAAGATGGGAGATGAAATGAGTGGTGATGATGATGTGAATTCGGGAGATGAAAGGCGCAAATCCAGAAGAAGTGTGTTGCGACGTGCTGCCTCTTCGGATGGTGGCAGTTATGAAGTGTTGGATGCAGTGAGTTCTCAATTGGCAGCAGAGGGAGGTGAAGCTCGTTTGACTAGGAGACAGAGACGCAAAACTGGTGATGGAGAGATGATATTGTCGGCAGTTGAAAGTAGTGCTGACAATTCGCAGTCAGAAGAACACTTTGCCATGGATGTAGTGACAACTCTGTCTGCTCCTACGTTAGATGAACACGAGGGCATGGATGAAGCTGCTCTCAAGGAGCATGAGGAAGTTACAAAAGTGAAGAATGTTGCAACGTTGGAATTGGGCGAGTATCAAATGGATACGTGGTACTTCTCGCCACTGCCAAAGGAATTTCTGCCGGGAGGCATGATTGATGTACTTTATGTGGACGAGTTTTCATTAAACTTCTTTACGAGAAAGATTGAACTGCAGAGATATCACGAAAGAGAGTTGCCACGAGGTAGAAGGCATCCTCCTGGGAATGAGATTTATCGTTGTGGGAATCTTAGTATGTTTGAGGTTGATGGATACGAGCAACGAATTTACTGTCAAAACCTCTGCTACATTGCCAAGCTATTTTTGGATCACAAGACATTGTACTATGATGTGGACCCATTCTTGTTTTATGTACTGTGTGAAGTTGATGAGAGAGGTGAGCACATATCTTTTTTGCTTGCCATCCAAAATGCTATGGCAAGCAAATCATTTACTCATAGTCCAATGACAATTCAACTCTTAAAGGCTACCATCCCGTAGGTTACTACTCCAAAGAAAAGTACTCAGATGTGGGGTACAATCTTGCATGCATTCTTACTTTTCCGGCACATCAAAGAAAAGGCTATGGCAGATTCCTTATCGCCTTCTCCTACGAGCTTAGCAAAAAGGAAGAAAAGGTGGGATCTCCAGAGAAACCAATGTCAGACTTGGGTCAACAAGCCTACATCCCCTACTGGACAAGTACCATTGTCGACTTTTTACTCAATCAATGCCCTGAAAGCAAAAGTTTGAGTATCATGGATATTGCTAAGCAAACATCCATCATGGCAGAAGATATCATTTTTGCAATGAACACGCTTGGCATACTAAAATTTGTAAATGGCGTGTACTTCATTTCGGCAGAGAAGCCTATGCTGGAAGAACTGGCAAAAAAGCATCCAATCAAGGAGCCAAGAGTTGATCCAAGTAAACTTCATTGGACGCCATATTTAACGGATGTGAAGAGAGATAAGTTTAGTATTAGCAGCAAGAAGCCTTCGGTGGAAGCTGACAATGCAACTGTGACTCTGTGACATAGCTTGATCAAGCATTTTCATAATAGTGATTTTATTTTCATAACATTATGTATGTATAGACCTGCACTTTGTGGGTGGTTAGTCAAAGTTTGCTTCTAATGTTGTAGATTGCAGACCTATTTACCAGCATTTCATATGGTACAATCATTGCACAAGAGTAATGAGTATCTTGTGCAGTTTAGGTTATTTATCTCTATTGGCGACTACTTGAAAGTAAATATCTTCCTGAACGAGGGAAAATAGTTCAATATCAATGTAAAGGCATTAGTCAATGACAACAGCTTCAAAGGTCTGGCAAAGAAATTATCTCGTCATCAGCTGTATCGTCGGACCACAAATTCTTGATTCCATTACTAGTATTCTCTTTGAGGTTATTAGGTTGGATGTTGGTTCCAAGCAATGCCGCTAGCGCAGTCAATGCCATGAGGTCGTGACAGGAATTATTTTTTGCCATCTTCATTGGCGCAGTATCCATCATAGGAACTTGATGCCTTAAATGTGTTCTTCTTATGCAAGGTACTATAACTTCGTCTCCCGTCCCGTCACCAAATGCCTTCATCGTAATGTTGGTTGAACTACGCGTAGGAGATTCCAAAAAGCCGAGCTCTTCGTTAGAAACTTGATCTTGATCAGTGATAACATGAGCTGGGATTCGGCTGTTATCGGACTTGTCCCAGCGTGGCGATTCTAGGAAGTCTAAGAAGATGTTATAAGCGTGGTCTGTTAAAGATCGTTCATAGCGGTGGCGCTTCGGAACTTCAGTGGTGGCATAGCTGCTGCTCTCGGATATATCGGCAGCATATAATTCATCGCTACTGGTGCTCGTAGTAATGGCTGTGTCGGTGGATCGTAAGCTTTTGAAGTTCTTCATCAGTGAACCATCATTGGCGTGTTCAGGTGAACTCAAATGCATTTTCTTTGACGATGCTGCGTTTGCCTCATCCAATGCTGTTAGCGCTGACAAGGCGAGGGTGCTGAAAGCCATCGTGATAGTAGAGGTGATGCGGTTGCTAGAGCTGCGCTGATAACAATAATGGCTTTGTGATGTTGGTGTTAGTCTGTGGGTTTGATGACAGTCGACAGTCGGCTTTCGGTCAGCTGTTCTCAAGAGGGAGGAAGTGTGGCGTCAAATGAATTCAAACACTCGTCGGCAGCAACACTTTCGTGTGTGTGTGTTGCCAATGACGAAACGTGACGTGTCAATACATCAGCAGGATTTAAGAGAATTTAGTTATCTACGTCATCTAGCGATCATCACTTCTTGTTGGAAATTCAACAGAGGGGGTTGAAACTCAACAAAAATTTCAATTACAACAACATCATCTCAGTCTCTTTCTTTATCTACATCAGTTCTAAAATTATTATTGAGGGGGGCGTTTGATTTGTGATTTGATAGCATGTTATGGTACTCGATGTCTTAAAGTACTACTTTAGCTTTGTTTTAATACTTTCATGCTCACTCTTAAGCAAATTACAGTCTCGGGAAGAATGACTGGGGAGGGGGCTTTAATCTTTGTTCTCTTCCAACCCGCTTATCTATTTTCCATTAAAATGTGTATTGATTCTCTTGGTTGATTAGCCGTTGGTTTGGTGTTTCAATTTCTCCACTCAATATAATTTTGGATCGCCGCATTGTCTCGTTCTGGCAATGGCACATCAAAAGTGGAGGCGTTTTGAATCAAAGGGCTAGACGGAGCACTGTCAAACTGTGAATCGGCAACAAGAGATGGAACACTTGCAAGGTCTGCTTCGGAGTCGGCTAGAGACAGCAAGTCGTCGTCGTCGTCATCATTTGACCATAGGTTCTTTGTAGGTCGACTATTCTTCGATACAACACATGACGGAGCAGGTAATCCTAATAATGCCATCAAGGCACCCCAAGCAAGAGTGGAGTTCGCAATTTCTTCTGTAGTTTTTGGTGGTGCTACATCTGTATTGAGCTCCTTTGTGTTGTCTGACTCAAGTTGAAGCGCAGATAGACTTAGATGAATGTCGCCTAAAGAATCTTCGTCATTGTTGTGAACTGTAGGATTTGGGCTCTCTGTGATCCACTCCGTCTCGTCTATAATGCTGATAGAGTTGTCCAATGATATGAGGTCATCATCACAATCGTCCCATAGATTGTTTTTAGTGCACTTCTCTTTCATTGGACGAACGCATGATGGGGCAGGCGAAGCAAGGATTGCTGATAAGGCAGTCCACATAATCGCAGAATCGGCGGCATCTTTATTACTCCTCTGAATAGAAGCATTGTCGGAGTCAGATTCAAACCCAGATATGCTAATATCACCTCCGATCTCGTCGTTTTCGTCCAATGTGGGCAAGCTGCAGTCATCGGCTACTTCATTAATCTCAGAGGTAGCCAACGATACTAGCTCATCATTCTCGTTGATTGAGCCCTCTGCCCACAAGTTCTTTGCTTTGGCATTATTATTGTTCTTTTGTTGAACACACGAAGGAGCAGGTGATCCCAAAAGTATTGCCAAAGCGCTCCACGCAAGTGTGTTACTAGCAGCATATTCATCAATAGCTGAGTCTTCCTCTACCGTGATGTCATCAAACTCGTCTGGAATAGAAATGATGTCATCGGAAACTTCTTCTTGCACGGGTGGCAGTATGTTGTCGATATCTGGCATAGACGATCCTACAGCTAATTCGTCATTCTCGATTGCAGGAAGTTCGTTAATATCACATGAGTCATTGGTCTCATCAATCCATAAATTAGCACAGTCGTTCCTCTTCTTAGCTTTCAGAACAGTCTGCGGAGCGGGAGATCCCATAACAGCTCCTAGCAACGTCAACGCAATCACAGAGCTGGATGCATTTTTGACATTTGCAAACTCGGGCTCAAAGTTCATATCATGTGAGCTGACATCATCAATGGATAGCACGAAATCATCTTCATTGATGGGAGGCATGCTGCTGTAACTACATGCGTTGTTGTATTCATTTTGCTCGATGGCCTCGCAGCTTAATGACTTGAACGAGCTGCTGCTGGGCACTGTCAGCGAAGTTGGACCACGAGACTCAAAGAACTTGATGCGTTCAGACGCAGACATTAGATGTTCGCTGTCAGATAAGTTATGATTCTCTTCTACCTTTCTGTCGTCGGATTCATGAGATGCATCATCCATAGCTTCGTCAAGCCTTGGAAAGGGATGAAACGCCGGGACGAAGAATTGTTCAATGGTAGGAGGTGGAGGCGGTGGTGGTGTCTCGGAACTGTTAGTCGAGCTCCTCAAGAACGGCTCCTCATCGGACATCAAGCTGTGATATATAATAGGCTCTTGGAGGAAGCACGCATCAAAGTCAAAAGTGTACTCCATGAACTTCTGAGGAGCTGGACCAAGCTTCTCCACATGTTCAGGAGGAGGGCTTGAAGTACCCCTCGAGGAAGCAAAGGAGTCATAGCTGCGTGAGTTTGAACGAAGATTGACCTTGGATGGGATCTTCCCAATCTTGGCTGAAGACTTCCACCTCTTTCGTCTAGAAGCTGCATCTGAGGCATCACTCGATTCCGGCTTGTGTTTGCCAATCTTGAAGCTCATCTTCTCGCCTGACTTCAATTTAAAGGGAGTTTGCGAGTTGAAAGGACTGCGTGTTTTTCGTGGGGGAGAAGAGGCCGCAATGCCCAATAACGGTGCCGTGGCTGCGTTGTCGGTGGCAATGGATGCACCGTCGTCGAATGTATCGTCTGGGGGGATAACTGCATCTGCAAATGAAGCAGAGGGCTGTTTACGGAGGCCAGAGAAACGACGCTTCTTCATCGAACTCTTCATGATGGACCATGCAACTGATGCTGTCGATGTCGAGCGGAGGGAAAAGCGGCTGCTAATGGATTCATCGCTGCCTTTGGTGGGAGAATTATGGAGCCCGTGTGGGGGCTGCCTGTACTGGCATTTGCGCCTGGATGGGCTTCTTGTGCTCATTGTTGTGGCGATACCACACGAGATGTGCTTCAAATACGCCTCTCTGTTTATTCAGATGATGATTGCAATTCGATCCACTACTGTTACGATCAATTCGAGTTCTTTAACTCTGTTTGGCACCTTGACTGCCTTACTATTCATATCATCTCTGGCCCTCCTTGCTTGCTTTGCTTATCCACCACCATCGCGCCAAAGTTCAGCATTCAGATTCACAGCAAAAGAGCGAGTGCATGATGCGGCAGCAGCTGACGATTGCGCCGAATTCGGTGTCAATTGACCAGCCCCAAATCGATTCCTATGTAAGTATGCCTGCAAGATGCTCACGTGGTGCATTCGGAGGAAGTTGAGCTTCAAAGCTGACGTCTTTTAGGTATCTCTCCCTCCAACCTCTGGTATCTTTGCTGCCAATTTTGTTCCGACACCTACTGTACCTATCCATCAGCCACAGTACTGTGGTGCAGAGAGGAAATAGAAACATCAATGACAAAACTTGATTGGTGAGCATCATTATGCATACTTCGGTAATATTATTATCATTCGTTTCGGTGGCGTTGCTTGCTCCGCAGGTGGTGGCATTCGGCATCTCTCGGCTCTCAATTATATCAATACGACATCAAAGACAGCAGCACTCTCGAATAAATCACAACATGCAAAGTGCTGCATTAAGAATGAGCAACAACGATGATAGTAATGAAGATGCATACAATCCACGCGATAACTTTGGCAGAGAACTACGAGGATTTCAAGCGAGTGTATTCAAAGAAGACATCGAGGTAGGAGACATGGTAGTTTGCAAAATTCCCAATCCAGATTTGGGCATCTATGAGAATACATCTTATGAACTGAAATCAATATATTCACAATCGTTTGATGAAGATACACAATCTATTGTCAAAGCACAGATTAAGGGGTTAAATGATGACATACCACCGGGGAGTACATTGTATGTTACTTTGTTTTCACCGAATGTGCACAAAGAGGCAGTGGTTGTTTCGCCGCAAGAGGTGGGACTGTCTTCAGTTAAAACGGAATTGGGTGATGCTGCGTGGCTTGCAGTTCCTGGATTCTTTTGGGTGTTTGTTGCATCTAGTTTTTATAACACGTATCACGAGAGGACTGGGGGTAATTTTCTGGATGCCTTTTGGGGCAGATAATTCTGAGGCATGGTATGATGGTGTTAAAGTATCTATGGTGCGTTGGGAAAGGAAGAGCGAATTTCAAGAAGTTGCCCCTCTCTAGAATACTTCATTTTCAACAAGCACCGTCATACAATCAAAAGTTGAACTGCTCCCTACTCTCGTTGTAGTGAGGAGATAGATATTATTATGAGCCTTCTACTTTAGTTAATGCATTAACATATTGCATATGAATACTAGTCGGTATCCGGCATTCTATTGAACCCATCAGGATATAGGCTCGTTATTCCACCTAGCATGATGAATGATGAACAACAAATTAGATTCGTTGCTATCAACGGCTGCTTTTATCTCTTCAAAATAAGGAATCCCAAGCCATCAGACAAATGAATCATCCGTCAAACCAGACGGCAGATAGCAGATGTTCATGGTATCGAATGGAAATAGAGAGTTCATCCAGCAACAAAGTAAAGAGGGGCTCAAAGATTTTGTAGTCCATTCTCTAAGATTTTGTACTGATTCCTACCTTGGGGTCCCTTTTCCCGCCAGCCGAGCGGAACACGAAGCGTTTTAGAGTTTAGAGGATGAGGATGAGGATGCATGCGATGCATGAAGCAATCAAACATTTTGCAGTAAACATTACATCTCATTATAACCATGACCGCAGACACCTACGGATCGATTAATCCAACGAAGCCGAAGGATGTTGCCATTGGCATACGAGAAGTTCAGGCAAATGCTGCCACACAGGATCCTCTTCTAGGGGCAAAGGCAAGTGTGGAGCCGAACGAAGGTAGAGGTGCGTGCAAGCTGTTTCCTTTGCCTTGTCTGTAATAGAGTTGGGCCTAATACATCGAAAAATTTTTACGCAGAGACGAAATCCTACACCATCTTTCACTACTTGATCTACGCCGTCATCAATGTAATTATCGCCGTGCCAGGACTTTACGGCTACTCATCTGTTATCTTTAACAACCCTGCCTTCCAACCCCACATGGCTGCCCTTTCCAAACTAGTAATATTTAGTTCCTTTGTCCATCAGCTAGCGTTTGCAATGTTCTCAACTCTTGACTTTGCAATTGGTACCGTGCAAGATGCTGGGTTGATTTTTCTATCTGCAATGGCAAATACTATTGCTAATACTATTCAAGATAATGGAGGCACAGTTGATGAGATTGTTTCCACTACATTGGTCATTCTTCCCCTTGGTACTGCGTCACTTGGGTTGGTGTTGATTGTTTTGGGAAAGTTTAAGCTCTTGGATATTGTATCTTACCTCCCTATGCCAGTGAGTATGGGGTTTTATGTTGTGCTGCTTGATGTAATGCAGTATTCAATGCTGACTTTTATGATCTGCATCTGCAATCAACAGGTTATTGGTGGCTATCTAGCCTTTATTGGTTACTTCTGTCTAGAAGCTGGAGTTGCTCTCTGTATATCCAGGAGTATGATGGAACTATCTGACTGGGCATACCTCTTGGATCCGCACTCGCTGCTCTTGGCTACGCCAGGGTTGTTGTCGGCTCTTCTCCTTACTTATATTTCAAGAAAGGCCACAAATGATGCAATGCTACCTATCGCAATGGTGATGATACCTATCACCTTCTACGTTGTATTGTTCATCTGTGGAATCTCTTTGGCAGAGGCGCGTGATATTGGTTGGGTTGGAGAAGTATCACCTACGGTGCAGTTCGGTGATATGTTGCACCTTGTGGATTTCAATTTAGTGCATTGGTCTCTTGTCACGAAATGCATTGGTACTTGGGTGGGCATGGTCTTTGTTGTTAGCTTTGCCTCGTGCCTTGATATTGCCGCAGTCAGTATGGACATGGGAGAAGCGTTGGATACTAACAAAGAAATGGTTACCGTTGGAGCTTCAAACTTGATGTCTGGCTGTTTGTTTGGATTCACAGGTATGGTCTTCAAAAGATGGATCTCTGATGTTGGCTGTGTAATGCTCTTGCCTCACATGAATTGAAATTGCGCGTCCTTGCTTAATACATCTTGACAGGTTCATATATCTTCTCTCAGACAATCTTTACGTATCGAACGGGTTGTCATTCAAGATGGATTGCTGTCTTTATTATGATAGCATATCTTGCCGTTTGTGCAAGCACGATCAATATACTTCAGATTGCACCTCTGTTCTTCCTTGGTGCAACTCTGATCTTCATTGGGTATGACCTTCTTTGGGAATGGCTCTTTGAAGTCAGGACAAAGCTATTCTTTATGGAGTATGTGATTCTACTCATAACATTTGTTGCAATTCAAATCATTGGAATGGACGCTGGTATCATGTTTGGAGTCGTTGTTGCACTCGTTGATCATGTGGCCTCTACTACTCGAGTCTCTTCTTTGAGCCGTGTTAACAAGCGCTCAAGAGCCTTATGGTCGCAAGAAGATTGGAACGTATTGCAGCTTCATGGATACCAGCCACATCACCCAAAGATTGCAACGCTTGAAATCAAAGGATCGGTCTTCTTTGGCTCTTCGCAAAAGCTCCTAACGGTATGAGTTGCATGTTGTGTTCTAATACTATTCACTTGATAATATTTGTACTGACAAGTGGTGCAGAGAGGAAATAGAAACATCAATGACAAAACTTGATTGGTGAGCATCATTATGCATACTTCGGTAATATTATTATCATTCGTTTCGGTGGCGTTGCTTGCTCCGCAGGTGGTGGCATTCGGCATCTCTCGGCTCTCAATTATATCAATACGACATCAAAGACAGCAGCACTCTCGAATAAATCACAACATGCAAAGTGCTGCATTAAGAATGAGCAACAACGATGATAGTAATGAAGATGCATACAATCCACGCGATAACTTTGGCAGAGAACTACGAGGATTTCAAGCGAGTGTATTCAAAGAAGACATCGAGGTAGGAGACATGGTAGTTTGCAAAATTCCCAATCCAGATTTGGGCATCTATGAGAATACATCTTATGAACTGAAATCAATATATTCACAATCGTTTGATGAAGATACACAATCTATTGTCAAAGCACAGATTAAGGGGTTAAATGATGACATACCACCGGGGAGTACATTGTATGTTACTTTGTTTTCACCGAATGTGCACAAAGAGGCAGTGGTTGTTTCGCCGCAAGAGGTGGGACTGTCTTCAGTTAAAACGGAATTGGGTGATGCTGCGTGGCTTGCAGTTCCTGGATTCTTTTGGGTGTTTGTTGCATCTAGTTTTTATAACACGTATCACGAGAGGACTGGGGGTAATTTTCTGGATGCCTTTTGGGGCAGATAATTCTGAGGCATGGTATGATGGTGTTAAAGTATCTATGGTGCGTTGGGAAAGGAAGAGCGAATTTCAAGAAGTTGCCCCTCTCTAGAATACTTCATTTTCAACAAGCACCGTCATACAATCAAAAGTTGAACTGCTCCCTACTCTCGTTGTAGTGAGGAGATAGATATTATTATGAGCCTTCTACTTTAGTTAATGCATTAACATATTGCATATGAATACTAGTCGGTATCCGGCATTCTATTGAACCCATCAGGATATAGGCTCGTTATTCCACCTAGCATGATGAATGATGAACAACAAATTAGATTCGTTGCTATCAACGGCTGCTTTTATCTCTTCAAAATAAGGAATCCCAAGCCATCAGACAAATGAATCATCCGTCAAACCAGACGGCAGATAGCAGATGTTCATGGTATCGAATGGAAATAGAGAGTTCATCCAGCAACAAAGTAAAGAGGGGCTCAAAGATTTTGTAGTCCATTCTCTAAGATTTTGTACTGATTCCTACCTTGGGGTCCCTTTTCCCGCCAGCCGAGCGGAACACGAAGCGTTTTAGAGTTTAGAGGATGAGGATGAGGATGCATGCGATGCATGAAGCAATCAAACATTTTGCAGTAAACATTACATCTCATTATAACCATGACCGCAGACACCTACGGATCGATTAATCCAACGAAGCCGAAGGATGTTGCCATTGGCATACGAGAAGTTCAGGCAAATGCTGCCACACAGGATCCTCTTCTAGGGGCAAAGGCAAGTGTGGAGCCGAACGAAGGTAGAGGTGCGTGCAAGCTGTTTCCTTTGCCTTGTCTGTAATAGAGTTGGGCCTAATACATCGAAAAATTTTTACGCAGAGACGAAATCCTACACCATCTTTCACTACTTGATCTACGCCGTCATCAATGTAATTATCGCCGTGCCAGGACTTTACGGCTACTCATCTGTTATCTTTAACAACCCTGCCTTCCAACCCCACATGGCTGCCCTTTCCAAACTAGTAATATTTAGTTCCTTTGTCCATCAGCTAGCGTTTGCAATGTTCTCAACTCTTGACTTTGCAATTGGTACCGTGCAAGATGCTGGGTTGATTTTTCTATCTGCAATGGCAAATACTATTGCTAATACTATTCAAGATAATGGAGGCACAGTTGATGAGATTGTTTCCACTACATTGGTCATTCTTCCCCTTGGTACTGCGTCACTTGGGTTGGTGTTGATTGTTTTGGGAAAGTTTAAGCTCTTGGATATTGTATCTTACCTCCCTATGCCAGTGAGTATGGGGTTTTATGTTGTGCTGCTTGATGTAATGCAGTATTCAATGCTGACTTTTATGATCTGCATCTGCAATCAACAGGTTATTGGTGGCTATCTAGCCTTTATTGGTTACTTCTGTCTAGAAGCTGGAGTTGCTCTCTGTATATCCAGGAGTATGATGGAACTATCTGACTGGGCATACCTCTTGGATCCGCACTCGCTGCTCTTGGCTACGCCAGGGTTGTTGTCGGCTCTTCTCCTTACTTATATTTCAAGAAAGGCCACAAATGATGCAATGCTACCTATCGCAATGGTGATGATACCTATCACCTTCTACGTTGTATTGTTCATCTGTGGAATCTCTTTGGCAGAGGCGCGTGATATTGGTTGGGTTGGAGAAGTATCACCTACGGTGCAGTTCGGTGATATGTTGCACCTTGTGGATTTCAATTTAGTGCATTGGTCTCTTGTCACGAAATGCATTGGTACTTGGGTGGGCATGGTCTTTGTTGTTAGCTTTGCCTCGTGCCTTGATATTGCCGCAGTCAGTATGGACATGGGAGAAGCGTTGGATACTAACAAAGAAATGGTTACCGTTGGAGCTTCAAACTTGATGTCTGGCTGTTTGTTTGGATTCACAGGTATGGTCTTCAAAAGATGGATCTCTGATGTTGGCTGTGTAATGCTCTTGCCTCACATGAATTGAAATTGCGCGTCCTTGCTTAATACATCTTGACAGGTTCATATATCTTCTCTCAGACAATCTTTACGTATCGAACGGGTTGTCATTCAAGATGGATTGCTGTCTTTATTATGATAGCATATCTTGCCGTTTGTGCAAGCACGATCAATATACTTCAGATTGCACCTCTGTTCTTCCTTGGTGCAACTCTGATCTTCATTGGGTATGACCTTCTTTGGGAATGGCTCTTTGAAGTCAGGACAAAGCTATTCTTTATGGAGTATGTGATTCTACTCATAACATTTGTTGCAATTCAAATCATTGGAATGGACGCTGGTATCATGTTTGGAGTCGTTGTTGCACTCGTTGATCATGTGGCCTCTACTACTCGAGTCTCTTCTTTGAGCCGTGTTAACAAGCGCTCAAGAGCCTTATGGTCGCAAGAAGATTGGAACGTATTGCAGCTTCATGGATACCAGCCACATCACCCAAAGATTGCAACGCTTGAAATCAAAGGATCGGTCTTCTTTGGCTCTTCGCAAAAGCTCCTAACGGTATGAGTTGCATGTTGTGTTCTAATACTATTCACTTGATAATATTTGTACTGACAATTGTGTTGTACTTGTCCGTCGCTCCCAAGGAAATCATGGACGATCTTGGCATCTCTCCCACACGAAATGAGTTAAAAGATATTGCTTTGCAAACCCCGCATTCGACCTCAAGTGTGAGAATGACAACGGCGATGAGAGCTGAAATGCACCAAGTAATCAAGAAGCAGCACCCACCTCAGTATGTTGTTTTGGATATGACTGTAAGTCAATAGGCAGGTTAATTCATATCGAATGTGTTTCCTGCCTTATGTGTTCAATTTTTCAATCAAAGGCAATCCATAACGTCGATGCATCCGCTGCCTCTTCATGTTTCCTACAACTCGCCAAGCTCTGTGAAAAACGAGGTATTTTCCTATGCGCAGCCGGTGTGCTTCCTAGAGTGGAGTGGATGTTTCGTTCCCATCATGTTGCGTATAAGTTTGACGAAGAGGTCGAAATCAAGAAGGAGCTGCTTTCTTATGATAGAGATCATTATGAGACTCCAGTTTTCGGCAAGCTTATTCTTTTCATGACTTTGTTTGAGGTGAGTAACTTTGCTCAATATTGACTCATTTGCTGAACTCTCCTTTAACTCGTGCGTTTATTCTAAGGCATTGGAGTTCTGCGAAAGGTCTTTGATTCGAAAGGTGACACATCACACTCCTCATAGCAGAATGTCTTGTCTCCGCATCGATTATTGCGAGGAGGATATCCTGTCTGAGACTAATGTAGAGTCCCTCATGAAGAACATGTTGGGCAGAGATTTTGAGGATGACATGGTTCTACATGAGATTACCAAGTATTGTGAGGAAGTGAAGTACATGGCAGGAGAGGCGATTTTCAGAAACAATACTCACTCTGACGCCTTCTACATGGTAATAAGCGGTAAAGTTGCTGTTCCTAAACAACTGCAATCAACCAAAATCATCTCAGGTGCTGGTGTCAAGAAAGGAAGGAACTTAAGCTCATCCAACTTGATGGAGTTCATGGCTGAGGGAAATAACAAAGATACAACTGCTACAGTGGAGTCATTTCATAAGGTTGGAAATGTCTTTGGCTACTGCGACTTTTTGTTGGAAAGGTACAGGACCTTTGATGCGGTTGCAAAGGATGGAACTGTACTTGCCAAGTTTACACGTGCAAATATGGATGTAATGAAGGTTGAGAATCGTCAGCTGTATGGTGTTGTGCAGAATGTGCTCTTGAAGGCAAGCTTGATGGATCTCGCCAACTGCACCTGCCATGCTTGAGCGGCATCAAACGCTTTCAAGATGTATCTTGCAATTGTACTGAGAGAGATATGAGTTCGACGTGTCATGGTCAACGTCTTTGCTTATGCTGCTGTTGTATTTTGTGTAGTGTAACACTATGAGATGTCATGTAAAATGAGAGAACTAAGACAAAAAGGAGTACGATACTAAGGACGAAATCACCATTCCAGTTCGATACATGATATTAAACGGTGAGCATTAGTGGCATACAACCGTAGGCTACAGTAGGATTCAATTGTAATTACTGATACAGATTAGATTATATCAAAAATGCCAGTGAACCCAAGGAGACTACCAAATGGCGAACAAGTAACCACCTTTCTCAAAGCAAGTGCCTGAAACCAAACACTCGCCTCAAGTAAGCTCTTAAACACTCTTTTGCTTGGAAGCCAAAGGACCAAGGAACTTGGCCTTCTCCTCCGCAGTCTGGAACCTTCCGTGACCAAGCTTGGAAGAAGTATCGATGAAACGCAAGTCGGTAGCTTCCAAATGCTTCCTGCTGGAGTGCTTCATCAACGACTTTCTCAAGATCAAAGGACGCTTCTTCACACCGACAACAGCACCCTTGAGCATGATCCAATCTTCATTGATGGTACCGTAGTGAACGAAACCACCCATGGGAGTGATGCTCTTCTCGGTCAAATCAGCATCCGTCTGACAAGAGGCATTATCACCCTTCTTTCCGATACGGTACACCTTCTTGTTCATCTCGGTACGGTGATGGTATCCGTTCTGACCGGCACGGGGAACAGTGTCGGACACACGAGCAGGATGCCATGATCCAATACAGGCAACCTTGCGGAGACCACGGTGAGTCTTTCGGGGAAGACGGGAAACTCCCCAACGGGTGGTGACACCCTCAAATCCGCGACCCTTGGTAACTCCAATGACATCCACGAGCTCATCCTTGGCAAAAACAGAGTCAATGGTGACTTCCTTCTCGAAGAGAGACTTGGCAAAGTCAACCTTGGCCTTGGCGTCAGCACCACCATTAATCTGAACCTCCATAATATGAGCCTTCTTGACACGAAGTCCAAGCTTCTTCACCTGAGAATGGGTAATAACACGAACAACCTTGCAAAACTTGGCGATGCGCTCCAACTCCTTCTCAATATCCTTGCCATCGTTCTCCGTGTACTTCTTGGCATACTTGGAATAAGCCTTCCTCTTGCTCTTGTACCAGTTCTTGTAACAACGACGCTTAAACTCCTCACTCAAATGCTCGGCAAAGACGGTGGTAAGAGTCCTCAACCCACGAGGGGTCTCGAGGTAGCCGACGACTCCAACAACGACCATGGGAGGGGTCTCGAGGATGGAAACGGCATCGACGACTTCGCGTTTGTGCATGACGGCTCCGGGACGATCGACGCCGCGGACGACGTGGGTCATGCCGGCTTTATAGGCGCGGAATGCGGTGAGGTGGCAGGGAGCGGAGGGGTCGTTGTCGCGGGGGAAGGAGCGGATGCGGCCGTGGTGGTGCTTGGTGCGTTTCTTGGGGAGAAATCCCAAGTTGCCATGGCGAGGTGCCTCGAACTTTCGGTGGGACATGGTTAAATTATTTACTAGTGCTCTAGAGTGAAATAATATTGTGGTAGAGAGAGGAAACGATCGATAGCGTCCTGCCCTCTTATTGGAGACGAGGCTGGCGGAAGAGGAAGAGACGTGGGAGGCGGAAGAGGAAGAGACGTGGGAGGCGGAA
>JALLPI010000597.1:0-18046 GCA_036939935.1 Cyclotella atomus | reverse complement strand
AAAGACTTTTCCGGGTTGTTTTCCCGCCATAAAGTGACTTTCTGGTCAATTTTTTTGTCTGAAAATTTGGATTACTCTTAATGAACACCATCCTGAATTTTCATGGGATTCAGAGGCTAAAAATATTTGGGCCATTTTACCAGTGCAGCCCCTAATGGTAGAAGATGATGAAAAGCAAGTAGTAAATAAATATATGGGAGCAGAACCCCTCTTTCATCATTCCATCCTTCTGGCAAGACTTCAAACTTCTTGAGGAGCTCTATCCAATAACTATCCTCCCAAACAAGAACCTTGATTCTCAGATTATTTTATACTGGCTGCTCAGGGACACCCTTCCGTTCTCTGAATATGAGAGAAGCGAGAGAAGAGAGAAGAGAAGAGGGGATGGAGATTCCCACCATATTTCCATTCTCGGATTTTCACAGTGAATCTCAGGATTCAAGCAGCCACGTCGCGTGATCTCGCCACGGGTGTCACATGCTCAATGAAAGTGCAAAAAGGAAATTGCGGAACTCAACAGTGGATACCTCAGGATGGTATCCAGAAGACATAAAAGACACTCGCGGCACGAGTGTAAGTTGGTCATTATTTTTGGCATTATTTTTGGCTGTGTCTACAGACTGTTCTTACTTGAACAAGTCGGCTGGATGCACCTGAAACGCTAAATTAACAAGGACCAATACCTAGCAAGATGGCGATGCTTAACTTTTCAGTGACCCCACATACCACATACTCATGCTATCCATAAACACACAACAATCCAACGAGCCTTTCACTTCTTTAATCACAAAGCTGATAACCATGCTGACTTCTCTGTGCTTTACCGTCCTTTTTCGTTTACTATCGTGCAATAATGTCGTCGGATTTGAACCTGCTTCGAATGTGATACCTCGTGGATTCAATAGCGAAAAGTCTTCATCGGGCTGAATGCGATCGATTTCAGACAACTTGTTGGTTCTACTGATATCAATGAGTCAAGAGGTCCACAAAAGAGGTCTTTGCTTGCATCTTTCGCCATGGAATCCGAACTTGTGGAAGAACCCGCTAACAATAGCGGCTGGTCATAGGTCGATTCGCAAAAGAGTATCCTAATGCTAACAACTTAGCCATTGCCAGTGTCAAGACTGCGTGCGCCGATTTGGTGGCACAGGTAGCTGTATCACATACACCCGTCTCGGAAATCGATCAGGCTCGTACTCTCCTTTTCTTTGCCTTTGGTTTCTCGTACATGGGTGCATTTCAGTACTGGTATCAAGTCAATATCTTTAAGAAGTTCTTTGATGTTGACAGATTTACTTCTCAATCATGGGAAGACAAGCTGAAGGATAAGGAAGGATTGATATCTCATGCTGCTCAAACACTGCTAGACATGACTGTTTCAACGATAGTGTATCTACCAACATTCTAATTGTTTCAGGCAGCCGTGTTCAGTGGCAGCACCGATCCATCCGTTTGGCTATCACAAACTTTTGATAGTCTGAACAATAACTTCTCCAAGGATGAATTTGATCTGATAAGAATCTGGGGTCCAGCCGACCTCGTTTGCTTTAGTGTCCCGTTGTACCTTAGGCTGCCTTCAAGACATGCAGTTTCATTTCTCTACATCACATACTTCAGTTTCTTAAGATGCAGTTAAACTCATATTATAAATGTTGAACAACGAAATACACGGTTCACCTTCATATTATGCAAACATAAATGAATAAACTACACCAAGCAACAACCCTCTTTGGTGTCAAGAGTCTCATCGGTACTATGGTGGCCAACATATAGATTTTTACTTCCTTGGCAGCAGAGCCAAAACTTGGCGCATCCGCAACAAAATCCTTTGATGATTCCGCATGAACCATCATTCTCGTTAACATCGAGAGATGCATCATTTACAGTGGTGCGATCGCATACATTGACACGAGTGTATACATTTTGAAAGTCTTCAAATGATATCCAAAAGGCTACAATCACATGCTTGTTAGCAAAAAGGAGTTCAGTCATTGTTATACAATGAAAGTATAACTCACCTCCATCATCGGCATTAACGTGTCCCACCTTCTTCTTTATACCAGGGTACTTTTCCCACATCGACGACTTGTCAGACCAATCACCTTTCCATTCAAATGTACCCCAAGGATTGCGCAACTGAAGTAACTTGAATGTCGGACCAGAGCCTATCACTCCTTCACTTACCTCACGAGCTTGAATGACAGAACACGCATGGCCAGCAACTAATCCTTCTGTTTTTAACAGCTGCTCTCCACTCGGTCCATCAGTCTCACGGTACGACACCTTGCCTATGGAAGCACTCATTAAAGCCTTTTGCCGATCATACTTTTTGAGTAGTGTCCACAGCTGATCACCTGAGTACTTTTCTTTGATTTTTCGAAAGCCACAAGCCCGCTTGTCTTTATCATCTTTAATTGCAATCATATCTTCGCGAATCCAGTGATTCTGTTCGACCTTTTTGCTAAGCTGAAAGACATTGTCTCCTGTAAAGCTATGCCAGCCCCAGAGCACAAACTGATGAATGAAGTATAGTTACAGTTAGTACATGAGTGATCATGAACGTAAAGTGCAAACAAGAACTATAAGATCCACATGCACTCACACCACCGTCCAAAGCGTCATAACTCCCACAAAACTTGGAATAAGCCTTCTCCAAAATAATAGCCCAAGGTCGTGATCTCCTAGGGCGGAGGCTCCGTAGAAGGATTCGTCTTCGTATGGCCAGCTGCGACAGCAGAATAGTTTGCTCCATAGTTGGTGTACGCAGCGGAAGGCTAGGACGTGTAGGCATGGTTGGAGGTAGATTGTTATGGAGCGGTATAGGTTGCCGATGGTTGAGACGAGGGGACAGCAGAGGATGTTCCAGAGCGGTGGGGCTCGGGCGTTGTGTATTTCTTTGATTGTTGGCGGCATACTGTTTGATGTTGTGTTTTTGCAATGTTGTGATTGATGATTGATGAGCAAATCAACAATCAGCTGTGCTGACGCTATCTGCCAACGAACTATGGTACTTGGCCCTCTCTCTAGAGAGGCTGAAGGGCTGCTACTTAATTGATGTCAAGGCAAAGCAGGTCTACCAAGCAAGGTTCAGATGTCGGAGGAAAGAGAGGAGTGGAGAAGAGGAGGAGAGGACGAGGACCGCCATTATTACCTTTAAAGTTAATTTTACAATCGATTTATTTAGACTATATTTCTCATGATCCGACAGGTAGGTTGAATGATTTTATATCAACTTTTGCTTGCAACCAAAAAATTCGACAGCCTCAACAACATGGCCTCGTCGACCCCCACCGTCTCCTTCTTCGGCCACACACCCCTAACACCCACCCAATCCATCTCCACCTCCTCCTTCCTAGCCGGCGACGAATCCATCTCCATAATCCCCTCCTTCTCCCACCCCAATCCCCTCGGCCTCATCTCCGGCACCGTCGGCCCCTTCCGCGCCGGCATGGACACCTCCGTCCCCCTCTGGCTTGCCGTCATGCTCCGCAAACGTAAATTGGCCAGAATCATCCCCCCACACTGGATGGACGTCGAGGTCTTGAAAGAAGTATTAAGATTCGAACGTGATCCGCGCGAGGCCAATTTCAGTCCGTTATTGCCGTTTCGACATGCGGAGATATCTCAATCGATATTAATGGCTTGTAAGGCCGGTGGTGGAGATTGCGAGATTGTAGACGGAGACAAGATCAAGTTGTTATTGGAGGATATAGCCACTGTGAGGATGGATAAGATACGGAAGAATGTGCATACGTTGAGTTCTCAGTTGTTGAGTAGGAGTAGTCGAGTGCAGCCGATTATTGATGTGACGAATATTGGGAGTTTGGAGATGCATGCCGTGAAGAGTTTTGTGGTGGAGAGTTTTCGGATGCATAGGGAGCTTTCGGGGACAGGGAGCGCGTATTCGGATAGGAATGTGCAGGATGGGTCTCAGCAGGGTGCTGTTGGTGGTGTGGAAGCTGCGGGTAGGGGTAGATTGAGAGCATCTAGATTGGTACGGCAGGAGGAGGAGATGGAGGTGCCTAGACCTTTGGAGGAGATTGAGGCAGAAGAAGAGGAAGATGAGGAAATGGAAGAAGATGATGGTGGACGTTCGAGGCTGAGACGCCATCGATGAAAATGACGACAAATCGGGCATATTTTCACAATCTCATCTTCATCTGTACTATTACATATTAATTGTTTACATGATAACTTTTATTCCATGTGTATAAGTGAAAGTGGCAGAACTGTCTCAGGATGCATTAGTCTACTCGAACTTTAGATTGTCTTGGTATTGAAAGAATCATTTGCAACAAAGAGAACGTTAATTTTACCACGTCTAATATATCTCAGAACTGCACAATGAATGTCTCAAGCCCTGCCCACACCATAGGTTTACGAGCACATAACATACCATTACAAGTAGCAACAAAATTTAGCAAATGGTAGGAGGCACAGGGCGAGGCAATCCACTTTCATCCCCAGGAAGTTCCATACCATCCAAGTGCTCGAGGTCATCAAACCAAACTGCTTTAGGATCGTACTTTGCAAAGAAGGGACGGCCAATCCAATTTTCATCACGACACTGAAGAAAACGAAGAATGAACACTTTCTGACCCATAATTTCTTCTACTCCAGTAACTTCCACCTTGCCAGGAGTACAACTCATGGAAGGTCCTCGAACCGTGCGAATGAGTCCAGAGCAGTTGCGGAGAGCATCAGAATAAATTTTGTGGGCTTTAGCCATTGGTACATCGAAAAAGGCTTGAGCTCCAGTGTCTCTTGCCATAAACATGTAGTAAGGAATGATGCCCATGTTGACCTCAGTGCGCCATTTCTTAACATCGAGTGTAGGTCAGAGCAGATCTGAAGGAGACGAAAGTGAAAAGATGGTGTAACTAACCTCAGCCCATACTTGAGCGTCATCATTAATACCACGCATGACAGGACTCTGAGAGCGAATTGTGGCAAATGCCTCCTTCTGAAGACGTGTAACAGCAGCCTTCACTTTGTCTGTACTTAGCTCACGGACATGACTGAGATGAGCCATAATGGCAACATGCCTTCCTCCTTCTTCACGCACTCTGCGTAAGAGTTGAATAACCTCATCAGCATCATCGTCTGTAGTGAAACACTGGGGCCAGAAGCTTAAACTACGAGTGCCAATACGAATGTTTTTGATGTGTGGAAGAAAATTTGGATCGGTGAGAGGCTCAAGATACTGGGCTAGAGATCTAGTCTTCATAACCATTGGATCGCCACCCGTCATGAGAATGTCAGACACCTCCTCATGTTGGCGAAGGTACTCAAACAGACTACTTGCTTCCTTCTGAGCAAAACGGAGCTCGTCATCGCCAATAAACTGAGCCCATCTGAAACAATAGGTACAGTAAGCATGACACGTTTGGCCAGCAGCAGGGAAAACTAAAACTGTCTCTGAGTACTTATGTTGAACTCCGGTGAGAGAATCATCTCTGGGTGCATTCAAGGTTTGTTGACCAGCAGGGTGTGGATTCAAATCAGATCGAATCTCCTCAACAGTTTTGATCAAGTTCTTTGGATCCCCTTCTTCGTATGCAGCTTCTAATTTGTTCCGGTGTTCATCACTGAGCATGTCGAGAGTAGGGAAGACTAAGCGGTAAAAGGGGTCCTTACGCACATCTTCAGCTTCCCAGTCGATGAGTTCATCTACATAGTATGGGCTGGCTTTGAAAGGAAAGACCATGCCTGCTAACTTGACATCATATAGATGAGGCAGAAGGGCAGGGTGTCTGTATCAGAGCATTCAACCCATTGTATGTATTTTGAGTTAATACTAAAGAAAATCCATGTATGCATAAGTACTACACAAACTCACCGCTCTGCAACTTTGTCAACTGCTTGTAAACTAATAGCCTTGTACCTCTCAGTCGGTTGCATTTCAAGCATGCCACTGGTGGCAATGTTCCTGCTTTCTCCACCGATGAGTATGTCATTCTTCGATTGGTTTCGATCGATTCAATAGATGCAGATGGGTCAGAAAGTACGTTTACTTTTGCAGAAATAAGAAGGGGGTTAGTTAGAATATCGTGTAAATACTGAAGACACATCAACACCAGATCATGTAGCTATGTGTCAATAACATTAGATGCAGAAGCCGCCACAAACAAAAATGACGCACGACCAAACAATGGTTGATGTCCAGCTAGAGAGAGGACTCCGTCCATGCCATTTGCCATCAAAGCTACAACATGTTGAAATGCGCTGCTCGTCGCTACTACGAACGTGACATATCTCAAATCCAAAATGCACATCACTGAGTCAGCATTGTTCACACTTACATTTCAGCCTATCAAAGTTTCGCCGATGCAACGAGGGGCTAAATGCGCCAGCAAACGGTGAGTTCGACGCTGATAAAAGAAGAGCTGTTAATGCCAAATACTTGCATGTGAATGTATGAGATTCATTATTGCGGAGGGTGGATGGCATTGTTTTGTTGAAGGGTTTCGGTCGATGGAGTTTGGAATGCAAGAGTTCAGAAATGGCTGGTGAGCAAAAAATGAAATGAAAATGATTTGTGGCTGAGATTCGACAATCCATTTATGGAGTGGAATGAATCTACTCTGGTATCTTACCTTTAATAATCATTAAAATGTATTATTACCTTTTTACATAGAGCTCAAGGTAAAACCGGTATCTTACTACCATGCCAATCACGGACTACTTTTAGGTGGGCATCTCTTGTTGAATATTCAATGTTCATGGCCACTGCTGCTTAGAACTTATTTGCAGTCTGTTCTTTCTGGTTAGA
Source organism: Cyclotella atomus (assembly GCA_036939935.1). Lineage (NCBI taxonomy): Eukaryota > Bacillariophyta > Thalassiosirophyceae > Thalassiosirales > Thalassiosiraceae > Cyclotella > Cyclotella atomus. Next base: position 11,274 of record JALLPI010000597.1, on the reverse strand, counting down.
CTTGAAATGATTAGCTTTTCATGTAAATGATGCAACACTAATAGCTTATTGGTCAAACTACTCCAGCCAATAGTCATAAAGGCTTTGAGCCCCATGCCCCAACACGCTTTGTATTCTTTGGAATATCTTTCTTAGCACTCAATGGAGGACCAAATTCATCCAATGAAGGCCAAGCTTGTTGTTGTGGCTGTGATACTGGTGGCGGTGGCAAAAAATCGATAGTTTGCATACTAACTTGTCCTCCTGCCTTTGTGTAGGGGCTTCTGCGAGGAGAGACTACGTGATTTCGCCAATCAGGACTGATTGCACTTTGCTTGATATGAGGTTGAGGTTTCGCATATGACACAGGTGTTGCCATTGTTGATTGAGCAGCAGCTCGTGGTCTGTTCAAGGTGGGATTGATTGCATAACCAGGAGATGCATCTTTTTGGACTGCCAAGGATGCCCAAGTACCCGGCTTGGGTTTGTAAGTATCAACAACTACAGGATTTGATTGGTTCAACTGAGGTTTTGTCGTCGGCATAGATTGTTGCTTTGCGTTTGTTTGTGTTGCTCTTGGTGTTGCCCATGGCGTCCGTGGTGTAGTTACTTCGCTAGCAGCCAAAGTAGGACTTGCAGCTGGGGTCTTGGTACTCACAACGTTCCAAGCTGTAGCATTTGGGTTGAGAGATGAACTTGCCTTGGTACTACTTTGGCATGCGGCTGAGCCAGCATGAGGAAGCTTAGGCTCATCTTTTGCGCCACCAACATTAGCAGGTGACGGTCTTTGATCATCAGTTTGGCAAGATTTGTCACCATGCAATGCTTCATCGGATTGTTGCGTCTCAGATACTGCTTCACTATTATCTAATCCTTCGGTTACAGCAGTATCCTCTTTTTCATCTTCCTCATTTGCAGTTTCCATTGGTACAGTTTGCTTCTTTTTCTTTTTGCGAGGAGGACGCTTCTTCTTTTCTGGTATTGGTTCTGGCTCGGGAACATCTTTCATATCATCATCAAAAATATCAGAGGCGCAATCTGATAAAGACTGCCCATCTGCATCGGGATTGTTCCAGTAATGCATTTCTTCTGAGTGCTATCAGGTGGAAGAGTATAGTGAGGCAAGACATCTCTGGGTAATGAGTCAAGCAATCGAGTTGAACCTACCGTTCTTTCGGGCACAGGGAAATGATCACCGATGAAGGAAAATCCCCGAAAGTGATCTGATTTGCAATTGCGTGGAAGGAAGTCCTCTTTACTCATTTCTTTCACTGATCTTGGAAGTGGCATCTTTGTAAACCTAATATCGCGTCAGAAATAAAGCGAGCATGATATTAGGCACTCTTGGATGATGACAGCAATTGGGATACACCAAACTTACTCTTCATGAAAATGTCTCAAGTCTTCAGCATTGCTCACACTGAAGTCCTCTGGAGGTTCAATCTCTTTTAACTCCAACTTGCCCCAGTCTAATCCATCGAAGAAAGGTTGTTTCTTCAGCGCACCGACACCGCCAACTTCAAACATGGTACCTCTAGCTGCACCCAACCTCTTGTTGACATCTCTGTTCAATAGACCTTTGAGCAACTTGCAAGCAGATGCAGATGATCCTTCAGGCATTCTAATACGTTCGTTCATGATCTTACGGAAAAGTTCTTTGGATCCTCCCCTACCTGAAGAGAATGGGGGCTGGCCCGATAACATCTCAAATGCAATGCAGCCGAGTGACCAGAAATCAGCTCCTTTCCCATACCACTTTCTGGCCACCATTTCAGGAGCCTGTGAGAGAAGGTATTGGGTTAATTCTATCTATGAGTAACGAGAAACAAGAGTCAAGTTCGTCATCAAACCTCACCATGTATTCCATTGTTCCACACAAAGTCCTTGCCCTCTCATCTTCATTCTCACTATTGGTATACGAAAAGTCTTTGGCCAACCCAAAGTCTGTCAACACGCAGTGCCCATCACTATTGAGTAGAATGTTCTCAGGCTTGAACAAGAAAATGAACACATAAGTTGTGCACAAGACAAGATATATTTAAGATTCCAAACACCAACTAACCTTCAAATCACGGTGCAGAACATTAACACTATGCAAATGTTCCAATGCTAAGGTAATCTCCGCCAAGTAAAAGGCAGCAGTCCTCTCCCTAAAGATACCTTCCCTACCCAACTTCAAGAAAAGCTCGCCCCCGGCACAAAAGTCCATTATGATGAACAATTTCTCCTTCGTTTGAAAAGAAGCATGCATAGTCACAATGAAAGGGTGATTGGCAATCTTTGTCAATATATTCCTCTCAGCGAGTACATTTTCGACGTAAGAGGTTTTACGCTTGATTAACCGTTTGGAAATGACTTTCATGGCGAGTATTTCGGAGGATTTGCGAAGACGCACCTGCAGGACTTTGCCGAAGGCACCCATTCCTATCACTTTTAGGAGCTCAAAGTCTTTGGGGGCTACGAACCGTTTGTCTTTGGTTTGCTCGTTGTTGTTTGAGGGAGTAGATTCGTTGCTTGTGGGCGGAGATGGAATTTCGGTGTCATCTTTGGGCGAGTCGTCATTGCCATTCATGGAGAGAGATCGATTGAATTCACGAGTTACATCGTTGATTTCCTCCTTCTTTTCATCTTCGGTCGGTTCGACTGTTGATTCTTTATTCTGGGCAGTAGGTGGGGCCGCAAGGGGACTGTCGGTGTCTAACGAATCTACCATTTTGCTAATGACGTGCTGCTGCCAATAATAATAAATGCAAGCTATGCTTGATCTGCGTGCTTATGAATGGCGACGCGCTCTCTACTTCAGATACCAGAGCGGAGAAGTGAATGATAGTCGGCAACCAAATCTAACACTTGGCAATGCTGATTGGATTATCGCGACGCTGAGCGAGAGAAAGGGAGAGTATGGCATATCTTACCTGTGGGATAATTACTCATCATACAGTGTTTCATTCGTGAATCTATTCGCTCCAAAAGAAAAGGCCGCCCATTCCAGAACAACAATGGGAGCCAAATCTTCGAAGCCACAGCCCTCCTTTTGCGACAAGGTCGAGGAAGAAATCGCCCGGCGAATGATGATCCAACGCGAAGTTCAAATGTCAGTCAACATTGCAAAAGCGCGTGATACAATTCAGATTTTTGGCAGTGCCTACGCCACATTTGTTAGTGGCGTGGCTCTTGCCAAATTGGCTGGCAAGAACGTGCCGCCCGTAGCAGGTGTCCCTATCGTCATTGGAGGCCTCGTACTTGGCAATTTCTTTGATTTGGCATACGGCAATAAACTTGCACGGGTATCGAAAGAGGCAGAACATATTATAGAACAGGAGAGATATCGATTGGTACCCATGAAGCAGGCACCGGTGGCTAGGTTTTATTCTGAGGAAGATAAGGAGGGTATGTTTGATTCTGCCACTGCTGTTGGAGGTTTGTGGCCTAGCAGTATGTTTAGCAGATCGTTATTTGTTCCTGTTGACGTGAAAGACAATTCAAAAGAATGAAGTACTGTAGTTGTGATGTGATGATGTAGATTTTACTGGATGTATTGTGGATCTATCTGTTTATTGATAAAAAGAGTACATTTGTGTTTCGCTCTGTCTGCGATGTATTACGGAACATAGACTAGCATGAGCGCGTGTAATTGTTTGCATTATTTCATTGCATTACATTAGTACTACACTTGAAACAGCCCGCAACCCAACACAATGACAACCAATGCGTGCATTGAGCGTAAAGAGCTACATGGGTGATATAGGCCAGCTTGTGGCCCCAAAGAAGACTCTATCATTTTTGCTATCTATGTACAGGCAAGATGGAGTGAGCTCGTGCTCGGACAACTGGACATTACTCGATTCTTTCCAATTTGCGCTTCTTTCCATTATTTTGAATCATGTGCGGCACCCGACGAAGGATGTCATATACATTTCCTAGAGTATCTCCTACCCAAGACAATGCTACCGGCAATGATGCAGGCACGAACTTTACATTTCCCCTATAGTGATTGTCAAGTATCTTTTCTCTGGCTACATCAAATTTATTTGGATCCCGGGTCACATGCAACAAAGAGTAAATGAACCCAGGTTGACGAGATAAAAACCTGTATGTCATCTTGATGGACTGGAGACTGTAGTTTGAACTGAACGTTGCAATGATGCTAGACTTGTCAAGGAGCGATGTCGCAAATAATTGATTCCATTCTTCGTCGGATATACCACGTGATGACCTATTACCCAACCTAAACCCATCAGTCGACTTAACACTTTTCACGCTAGAGTTTTCCTCCAATGCACTGACAAATGCATTAAGGAATTCATCATTTGCTGCTTCTAGAGCGTATACTATACTCAATTCTTCAAGTGCACAATTTGGGCTTCCGAGAAGGGTTCTTATGGATTCGAGTTCATCGACATTGGTGATTGATTGGAAACGAATATGTTAGTGAGTTGTTCTGCGCCAATAGTGCGTTCTCCTCTAGTATTTGGACTTTCCAACAGAAGTTGTTATAAATTCCGGTGGGAGGCTAGGGCTGCTGAAAGTATATCCCATTGGCTTGTTTCAATAGCATTATTGAAAGAAAGCCGCATACTTTCAATCCAGGAAGAGATACCAAACAATCAGACAAAGCTGAATCCAATCTGATCAGTCTAGATAATTCAATCTCTTCCAGGTGAGTCATTGTCTTGATAGATCTGAAGAAACTGTCACATGCAGTGGATGGTACAACATACTCAGCAGAAAATGAAAATAGAAACCTTTTCAATGATGTGCTGAATGGCAAGTGCGAAGCCAAGTGTTGAATGACAGCTTCTTGATTTCCACCAGGATAGCGGATTTGCAGTTCATGTAAGGTTGATGATGACCTCAGCGCACACTGCAAAACTTTTCCCAGACATCCGAGTCGAGTGTCAAGGAATGGAGAATGATTTTTTCAAGCTGACCATTTGCCGAATAGCAGAATCCAAATGTAGGCCGCCTTTGAAGATAAGAAGATTTTCCAATGACACCAATTCGTTGCTGCTAATAGACGAGAAAAAAGAAGTTGCAAAACGGCCAGATTCAATGTCAAGGGACCTGATCCCTTTGTTTGCTGCAAGAGCGCGTGATATATCTAGGGCATCCCGCGGCCTATTGACCGTGACAAAGCTAAACGTAACAGATTTCAAATGCAACCATCCCTCAAGTCGTGTCTTCAGTAACGAACTAGATGTTTCGGATAGATGACAATCGTTGATGCAGAAATGTTCAAGTCTATCTTGCCGACCCAACGCGCCAATGATGTTTATTGATTCCCGATCTCTGCAATCTTCAATGGTGATAGACTTTAGTGCTTGGCAATAGCAACAACATTCTCCACATGTGCGTTCTGTGCCAAATCAGAACGATGATGCAAAGAAATGCATTCAAAGTTCGCGTTGTTAGCGAAAAAAGGAAGGAGATACCCGCTGACTTCCGCCAGGGAATCGGTCGCTGGATTTCCCTTGATCGATAATGATTTCATTGACCTGTTCTGAACGAAGCCCTTACAGAATGCTTTCAAACTGTCCACGTCTTCAACATCATCATGGCAGTCCAATTTTAAGTGGAGCAGATTTTGATCCGCCCGTTGCACTCCCCAATTGCGGCCAAATCATACTCCTCTGATGATACATCGACTGCTACGGCAGTTAACGCTGGATTGTCATTTTGAATGTATTCAAGCACATCATCGACACCATGGCAATATTTAAACCCATAGTTTCCCCATTCGTCTAGGACATGCTCATCATTGTCGAGTGCTGCCCGTGGTGTGGGTATTGATCATTCATCTCGCACATACTTTACCTGTGAGTTCAGTAGCATTTTCTACGCCTCAAAACTCCCCCCCACCTTGCTACCTGCACCTGCAGCTAGCTCTCAGCACTTTCAGCGCAGCGCCTGCAGCTCCCAAATAATGTGGCAACATGAGGAGACGAAATCAAAAAGACGCAGTATGTTGCTCGAGGAGAAGAGGCATCGTCTTGGTGGCCATCTTGATGGCTCTTTGGTTGCTTATTATAGCTTTTTCAGTTACAATCATAGACAATCAGCTCAACGATGCATCGAATTATGGAGGTCTCGCCTTTCTTACAGCTCAGAATGTTGATGCAAGTACACCACTGATACAGAATACTGCACATGATGCGATTGGTAATTCAACTCTCCCAAATTATCCAATCGATCACCGCAACATTGTCTCCTCAAATCAACTTTCACCTGAGGTTGTTTCTCAATGTCATCGAGCACTTTGGCATACATTAGAAACCACAACTACAGTCCTGCAGAATCAAGAAACATTCATCATCACAGGAGACATCAAAGATATGTGGCTGAGAGATTCAGCTGCTCAAATCCATCCTCTGCTGCTGCCCAATGTATACGAAGAGAAATCACTGGTACAGCTAGATCCAAGGCTCGAACGTGTAGTTAGCGGTCTGATTCTGAAAACTGCCAAACTTATACGGCATGATCCTTATGCAAATGCCTTTTCGAGTGTGATCAAAAATCGTACAAAGTTTGAGAAGATTGCTTTAGGTAGACATGGATATGTGGCGACACGAAACTATGAACTTGATAGTGGCTGTTACTTCATGAGAATGTTGTATTACTTCTATCAGAGCTTTCCTGATCACACAATATTGAAGAAGAAAGAAGTGAAAGAAGCCGTACACATCATGGTTGATCTTTGGATTGCAGAGCAAAGACACGAACTTGATGCATTTCCGTCTGGAGAGCTTTTCGACTGTTTTGAATGTAGACGATTGTATTGGTACAATCCAAATCAAATGCCAAGAGATGGAAAAGGTACCAAAACTAATCACACGGCGGGCCTTACGTGGAGTGGGTTTAGACCTAGTGATGAGACGTGTGTTTATGGGTGAGTCATTGGTGTGGATTTCGGATCTTGCCGTGCAAATCGGTTCTGACGGTAAAACCTCTTTGCACCTAGCTACCTCATTCCAGCAAATATGTTCACTGTTGTTGTATTGGATTACATGCTGCAAATAAGCCGTAACTTGTGGAAGAACAGCATACTGAACAGAAAAATGACAAAGCTCAGGAATGAAATACAATATGGCATTGATAGATATGGCATCATTCATCACGATAGATACGGCGATATATATGCCTACGAAGTGGATGGATTCGGCAACTACATCCTAATGGATGATGCAAACGTACCAAGTCTTCTCTCCATTCCATATCTCCGATACAGCTACAACAAAACTGTGTACGACAACACTGTGCAATTCATCTACTCAACCGACAATCCATCGTATCATAAAGGCTGGAATGAATGGACAGGTGAAATTGAGGGGATTGGATCCTCGCATGCTCACAAAAAGTGGGAAGTGATTCCATCAGATGTATGGCCAATGTCAATTATCATGAAAGGATTGGTATCTGATAATGCTACCGAGAAGATTCGTTTGGTCCATCAACTCTTGCAAGCGTCAGCCTCAACAGGGTGGATGCACGAGAGTTTTGATGTCAACAACCCATTCAACTTCTCCAGGCCTTGGTTTTGTTGGCCAGACAGTTTATTTGCGGAGCTTGTCATGTCTTTGACTCGTGAATGTCCACAGCCGAGTGAAGGTCAATATACTATAATGGAGTGGCTTGACTCAGAGTTATTACCGGGTAGCGTATTCGCTCGAGACGAATGATTACAATGTAAATCTTGGTACAATATGTGCATAAGTATACTTGATATTCAACAGATTATATCATTATTGTCTAATGCTCATGTTGTCTCATTTTACCATGAAAAGATGAAGTAGGGTAGGAATGCAGATGCAGTTTCTAACAAAAACACAGTCAAAATATATATCATCACATCTATCCATCTCGTTTTGTACAAATATGTGTCTCTATGGGGCTCTAGGATATTCTACAGAAAACATGCGGCTTGCCTAAATCATGAATTTCGTCTTTGCCTCTTTTAGCTTGTTCAAACCAACTCTGAATCACGGTTGGGTACGGTGGGAGGTCCTAAGATTGAGGTAACGCACAAAAACTATTAGAGACGATCACATCAATTCAATGAAAGACACTTGTCCATATGATGTGTGCTCACCAGTCACCTCTGCAGAAACAGTGGGTGTTGATCCACTAGTTGGATAACTGGTACCCTCCTGTACAACCGGAGGAGAAAATGCAGCAATGGGCATAGGAGTAGGGCGAGCTACAGGTACTTCGATTGGTGAAGCAGTCTCCACATCCGTCGGAGATGGGGTTTCCTTCTCCAACGGAAACACGGAGGTAGCCGGAGCTGGAGTGGTTGGTCCATAGCTTGATGCGGTGGGACTGACAGTCACAAATACAGTTGGCTTGTAGCTTGGGGCATTGGCTCCAGTGGGCGGAGATCCAACAGATGGCGCATTGGTGGCTGTGGCATAGGCCCAATCGTAGTCGGCGCCCTTGTTTGATTTGCCTGAATGGCTCTTTCCACTCTTGCCTTGACACCTCTATGAACCAATGATTAACATGTTAATAATGGTCAGATGCGTACAGATGAGTCATTCACAATCATATTTTCACCCAACAGCAGTACAAAACGCAGCAGCACAAATCACACAAACGTACCAAGCCCTTTCCACTCTTGGCCACAGAGCTCTTCGAGCTCTTACCGGACTTGCCAGAGACAGACATGGAATACTCCATAGAAAATGCCAATTCTCGCGTCACTTCTGCCTCCCATGGCCATTCGGCATCACGCGTAGCAGTAGCTCTCATAATGCGTCTACCGAGACGTCTGCGTGGGACAAAATCAGTGGCATCGGCGGCATGATCGTACACGGCATCGTCGTCCACGCAATCATCGGAGAAGTCAGCTGTCGTCTTCGTGGCCAATGTGGCTGTTGAGGCCAATGACACGGCAGCGTTACGTTTGGAGATTCCCACGCCCAGGCCGATGGAGATTGCCGTGATGGCCGCAGCGGCGAGGAGGAATTGTATGAATCGTTTGGATGCCATGGTTGCTGTGTGTCGTATCGTGTGGCTGTGGCTATGAGGCAGGAGATGGGAGCAAGATAGCTTTGTGGACGCAGAATTATGAGAGGTTTGGAGCTTTGAGCGAGACAGGAGAGGAGGGGAAAACAACGGCGTTGATTTACCATTAAGTCTCATGAGCTGTTTTTAGATACTTTAGTTCATATTAAGTGACATCCGTCCTTGTTTTTCGACTTGAAGGGTAAATGTTGTTCTCTTCAAAATGGCGCGAAATTCGTTGATATCGAATTCGTAATTCGTAAGGGTGTCGGGGATTTTGGCGGGAGTGGGCGAATCCGAGTCCCTTCCCTTCACCGTGGTTTCAAATGAAAATTTTGGACCTTCCAAGCTGGGACCTTCCAAGCTCAGGCCACTTTTTCAGACTAAATTAGCCGGGCCATTCAAGGCGCCCCCTAGCGGGTTTATATGACACCTTCCAAGCTGGGATCGTCCAAGCTGGGACCTTCCACGCTGGGGCCATTTCCCGAAATGCTAATCTGCAGACCAATCGTCATCCCCTCTACATCTCCACCATCATTCCCTCTGCTCCTTCATGGCATCCAAGCCACAGCCACAGCAACAGCCACAGCAGTCCTCCACCGCAATTATATCCCACGTCATTGATTCCCCCATTTGGTGCCTTCCTTGTCTTCTTTTCTGCGCTAAAATGGACGGTCTGAACCCATTCCACATGCATTGCAAGCTGGGTCTTCAGCGGAGGAAGCAGCTACTCTTGTCTTGTGCTGTTGTGCTGTCAATCCTTGATGCCAAAGAAGAGTTCAATTCTGAAGTATTGCAGGGGTGCCTTCTTGGAACTAAAAACATTAAGCGCACTAGGAAGAATGTGGAGGCGATGATGGGGCAGCTTGGTGCTCATTCACAACGGGCATATAAGGGTTTTATTGAAGAGTTCAACCAGCTCCATTCCATGCTGAAGCCCTATTTGGATGACCAGTTCGGAACCTCCAACCGCGGGCGCCCCAACGGTCCCATCCCCACAAAATTGCGTCTTTCTGCCGCTATTCGTTTCTTCTGTGGCGGCTCAGTTCATGACATTGTGTTGTCACATGGAATTAGTCATCCCTCTGTATACAAGTCCGCCTATGGTGTCATCAACGCTGTCAACCTGTGTCCAGAAATGGCATTTAATGAGGGTGGGGTGATGTTTTCATCACAAGAGGAGCAATGTAAAATCGCCAAGGGCTTTTGCAAGATGAGTGCAGCAAAGTTCAGTAGATGTGGTGGTCCTTTGGATGGAATGTTGGTGTGGACTAAACAACCCACAGAAGCGGATTGTGAAGAGATTCGTGTTGGTCAGCGCTCTTTTTATTGTCATCGCAAGAGCAAATTTGGAATGCTCCTTATGGCGATATGTGACAACCAATGCAGGTTTAGATGGGCAGATATCACCCACCCTGGCTGTGCTTCTGACCTAACAGCCTGGCTTACCAGTGACCTAGGTCAAGCTTTGGAAAAGCCCGATCAAGATATCCTTTTACCTGGTCATTCCATCTTCGGTGATAATGCATTTGTGGAATCATACTACATGAGCACTCCCATTCCTGGTACCAGAATCAGTGGGTATGATGATGCTTACAACTTCTACTTTTTGCAGCTCCGTATTACAATTGAGCGTGCTTTTGGTATTCTTGTCCATTGATTTTCTATCATGCGTGCACCCATATCCATGTCCATCAAGAAGGTGCCGGCTCTTGTGATGTGCTTGATGAAACTACACAATTACTATATTACTGTAGGCAGCAGAAAGATTGTGGCTGGCTTGGAGGACGATGAGGCTTTCATTCAATATCGTGCATGGAGAGAAAACAGTGTTGCAGTTTCTCTGAACAAGAACCGTGTCCCAGAGGATCTAGTAGGTAGTGGGCATCACAACATAGACCACCCAGCTGGCAAACACAATCGCAAAGTTGGCTTGGGGGTCACTCCTATGAGGCTAATGATGAAATCAGTAGCAGCGCAGGGATTGAGCAGGCCTACTGTCACTATTCATTAATGGCGTTAATTATATAGTTTAAATATTTTTGTAGACACACACACAGACGAACTTAATGCAATGGCAGATACACTTTTTGCCTAGAATCTCCCACACCTCCTCACAATTGTACTTTCCATTAGGCCTTGGATCCTTCTTCTTCAGCGCAGTAAAAGTAGCGCCAAACAGCTCCAAAGCTTCAGCAGAGATATTATACTCCCAATTGAGGATGTGATTCATTGGGCCGTCTTTTATATCATCAACAGATGTACAGCATGTCTCTTCATCATGTGTCTTGCCTC
>JALLPI010000596.1:0-18150 GCA_036939935.1 Cyclotella atomus | reverse complement strand
GAAGGTATATCCAAAACCTACCCGTCTACTACAATAATTCCTGTTAGACCCATCCACCCTCCACCCTATCACCCACCCTCCACTTCTCTCTCTAGCATGGTTACTACGGCTCCAAAGGATCCCATAGATCAGTTCCTCGACAAACTTCCCTCAAATTTAATGCAAGAAATCATCGGGAACGACAGCGAGGCGTTGGGCCGCAGACTCAATCTAGTATCAAAAGGAAGCGAGGCACTTCGTATCCTCAAAGCTAAAAAAGCAGTGCTGACCAACAAGGAGCGGCCGATCATTCGCGCAGGCCTAGTTGTAGACTTTTTATGTCGCCAAGGATTGTCCTTTCGTCAAACAAGCATCCCAACACAAACCTTGTCAGATTTACTGGGTGTAAAGAAAAGGAAAGATATAGAACAGATGCAAGCGCTGATATGTTCGCATCTCGAAAGCTCTTTTCAAAAGAGTTCGAGCCGGCAAGGGCAAAAGAGGAAGCAAAGCTCGTCACTTGCAAACAAGCGCAGTGAATCACAAAATGAATCTCAGATACTCGGAACAAATTTGGTCAGAGATTTGTGCATTAGACTCGGGCCAATCATCTCGAACGCAGAGTTGGCAGCATCCTATGCACAAAGACTTTTTGACACTTTGGCAAACAATATACCCGGAAATTCAAGTGGCAAAACACACTCGAGAGAAAATCGTTTGATCATGGACGACATATCACGAAACACTGAATATTATGAAGCTGCTTGTCTCTTCTGGGCGGTGCAAAAGATAGAAGGAACAGATGATAGCAGAAAGCCGATTAGTTGGCAGCCCTCAAAGGCCACAAATAAGAAAGATCCCAAAGTGATGATAACTTCGAAAGAAGACAGTGATGAAGACAACGTAGAGTTAGACGTGGATGACGATAGAGCATTAACACGAATGGATATCATAAACACAGCGAATTTGAGAGAAGGAATGTTCAACGACACACTTGCTGTTGTTAGTGACTATATTCAGGATGTGAGCATTCCGATCCCAATGAACACTGCGGTAGACCAGGACTCATCAATTATGTCACAACAGGTTAGCTCCACAGCAGCAGCTGCTGACGCATCCAATCCATCAAAGAAGAGAAGAATGGTCAGTGAAACGTTTGAAAAATGGAAGCAGGATACACTGGAGGGAAAAGCTGATGATTTGGAATTACTGCAAATGGCAGCAGATGAGGTGCTTCGCAAGTATGACATTGCTTAATTTGGTAAGCACGTCTCTATAATTACCTAGAGTACAATACATGAGAATAACTATCTTTGGAAAATGCAAACTAACTATCATTTACACGAACTATGGCCTTAAGTTCATTTTGCGTTGGCATGAACCATTCTCCGCAGCAAATATCACGACAGCCCAACTGAATATTAACACTGTGATAACCTTCCTCTATGATAGGATCCAACTCTATTCTCAAAATGAACTTCCTTCCAGGCAATATGTTTGCCACTGCATCCGATTTGCTCCTTAGTCGAGCACCCTTCATCATGTCATCCCCATCGTTGGTCATGTTATCATTCGCATCGTCTTCATCGTCAACCAATCTTCCTTCATAACGCACAGATGACCATGCCACAATTTGATAGAAAGGCATTTTGGCAGAAGACACGAATTCATCAGGGATGATGCCAGCAATTACAAGTTTGATCGGTAGACCAGGATATACGTCAATCAGTTCATGCCCATTTACTATTGCAGAATGGATCATTGGTATAGGTTTTACCACGAAGAAGGACGACGGAAAAGGCACAGGGCAGCGAAGCAACACATCGACTGAATCTAAAATCACTTTTGGCTCGATTGGATGCAAAGAATCTTTCGCTTTGCTCGCTCCTAAACGCAGACGCGAAAGTAGAATACCCATGGGATGATTCTTATCACATGAAGGAATTGTTGACTGGACGTTCTGCTCTTGATCTGTTGGCATTCCTTTACTGGCAAAGACCAAATCAAACATTTCACCGAAAAAACTGCACATTGAAATCAAGCCACGCAAGGCAGAACGAGACTGCTGACAATAATGTAGCCCAAAAATGCGATACATTTTCATGTATTGTGATGCGAGCAAATTGAAGCATCTGGATAAATTTCTAATATGGAGGGTTGTTCTCGTGTTGCCGGAGTTTGAGGTGAGCATGTAGTCCATGCAAGTGCACCGAGTATCCTTGATCAATTGCAAAAACTCCGCTCGCAACCCTAACAGGTTCAATTGAAACTCAAACGGCCTGATAGAACCGAATGGATACTCTTTAGACTTCACGGCGTTGACTGCTGCCAATGATGATATGATTGAATGGCAAGTGCCGATCAAGGACAAAGAGAGAGGTATTGCACAATAACCTTCACTTCTTAGCATGTCTTCGGCTTCTGAGAGCCTAACGAGGCCACCTAGCCAAAGAAAATTAGACTGCTGAATGCTTTGTGGCACCAAATGTTTCTCCAATATTTGATGAGCAACGCCAAAGTTGCATGTAACGAAGCAATGCCTTACAAGCTGATACAAAGCCCACTTGTTCATGTTGTTGTCTTTCAACAGCTCTTCAACCAAAACAAACTTGAGTTGCTTGCTGTTATATGTCATTGTATTTGAAAGCTGTGTCAAGACTCGATCAAGTGTTCCAACATGGGTCAAATTCATGCAAGATTGGTCTGCAAACCTTGATGCAAGCTGTGGCTGTACAGACGAAATTATCGACACCACACCACCTAACATTACTTGATTGGAGCAGTACGATATGAGATTGAATGCATAAGTCTCCGATCTTCTTGATACAGTGTATATAACGCCCTTCAAACTGTTGATGACCGGCATCTTGCCCCTTTCAGCGTTTGAAACTAAGTTCTCGATACATTTCTTGGTGCAGAAGAAGATGTGTTTGATATTTGCCATTTCCGAAAGATAACTCTCATCCCAAGCAAATGCTAATGCCAGTAACTTTGCTGCTGCTTCGACAACTAATGTGTTCATGGGGCAAGGAAGGAGTGTGGAGACGTCACGAAGTAGTTGGAACTTTGCATCCAGTTCTATTTTGGAGCCATCAATAGCTTCTTGACTAAAGGATTCTCCTGCCATCTTCTTCAGCACCCCAACGTCAAGAATGAAGTAAAACAACGTGGATGTCACTTCCAGCAGGGCAATGACATGAAATGGATCCCATTCTTTCTTTTGTCGCTCGATTGTCTCAACAGGCTCTTGCTCTTGATGAGCAGCGCCTTGGTCCTGATTGGTTACAACCCTATCATGAATACATTTTGTCAACAAAACAAGAGCTTCTCTGGTAAAATTACCATCTGCGTAATATCTACTCCCGTTGTATTGTTTGATCAAGTCTGACAAACTCACTGTCAAAGAAGCTACAACTTCTTTTGACTTTGATCTCAATAATACATCTACCAGGCGATTAAATTCTGCTTGAACTGATGACGAATTTCCTTCACGCACAAGGATATGAACAATAGCTTTGTATGCAAGGCACGCATCTTTTTCAGATTGGGCATTGTAGGACGCAAAATCGAACAGAGAGTTTCGTAATTCATGAATTGAAGATGAGAGTTTCTTTGTCTCATGCATAGATGCACTTGCTGCATCCTCTTCATCGTTCTCAGGAATGACCAAATCTTCAGCACACAATTTGATCAACCGAACTCTATCTGTATATACGAGATGGAATGCGTAAGGAAATGTCGAATATGCTAAGAGGTTGGCATCTTCCTTAGATCCAGTATTTCCAGCTTCGTAAGATTTGCATTGGTCGGGAGAAATTGCCATTGCCAGCAGTCTCAGCAAGTCTGCACCAGCTAACAATGAAACATCGTCATTTGTGTTCATGTTTGGACTTTGAAATGCCCTCCCTGTAGCTACATAGGACCCTAACCCTGACTGCACAAATCTGAAGAATGGAACAGAAGTTATCATATCATCCCATTCTCCTATCAACGATTTATTTCTCGGTCCTGGATGAGAATATAGCCTTACATACGAGTCACTATAATGTTCTAATGCAGCTGCCAATCTTGCATCGAGAGGCTGAATTTCAGTCTGGAAGTATCCGCGAAGAAATGTGGTAAAGTTGCACTGAGGCAACAGAAATGATAGAAAGCATGATGTTGTCACAGCTGCAATTAGTGCAACCTCTCGAGAAGTCATGTACATCGATAATGCTGATGCTTCTTCAATGATCTACTTGTTTGGTGGGGGGACAAAACAAAATTGTTAGCAAATCCAACACGCAGAAAGAGAAACATCGATTCCTGAGCTACAACAGTACAATGTCCAAGTCTACTTACCTCGTGATAACACCTTATGCTACTACCAGAGCCAGTTGAATGAGAACTCTTCGTATTGCAACTGCAATCTCTACCATCCGCTGCGATATCATCAAACAACGTCCCAGTCAAAGTAGACGAGTTCGATGGATCTGATGGCAGCTTTTCGATGTTTGTGACAATTCCAGCGAGGCCCGATTTTTGTATAATTTCATCGAGCAGCGGCAGCACATATTGCAAGCGGATGTCTGCATATGTCAGGTCTGCGGCGTCGATCATGGTGTTAGTAAACAGGGTGGTGATAGTGGCGCGATGAAAACGCCCCCTTTTACCTTTCGATGTTGTTTTCATTAAAGGGGAAAAGAGTGTCAGAAGATTCGTACTGATTCCTATGCCTAGATTGCAATCTTGTAAAGTCAAGCCTTTGACCTCACAAACGTGACAGGTAGGAGAGGTGTCACGAACTTCCGATCTTTGGCTTCGAATTTAGTGTTCGTAAAGCTCTTTGGGGGGCATAAATTGTAGTATCAATGGAAATTTTAGGTTAGAACTCATTTAACATACTAATGTTATTTCCCTCGCTCCGCTTCCCACCCCTCTGGCAGTTCACTGAACTTTGACCTTTTTGACACCTCAACGCTACGCCAAAACGTCCTGCAGAACGCTGCAATCAGCAATCACATTGGTGCAGTGAAAGCACCGGCACGTATCTGACTACAAGCCAAAGCCAAAGCCGATGAAGGCGTAATCATTCAAAGCTGGCCTTCCTCTGCACATAATTCTTCGTTTATCTCTGCAATATTATTTTGCAAAGTACCACTTGGGAAATCAGAAATCACTTCTTCACGATACCAAGCTCGTGTGTGGGATAACTCAAGATCAGGCCATTGTTCTCGAAGGGTTTGCAGTCTCGTTGATCCGTTGTTATACTTTGTCGAGCAGGCCGAACACCCTTCATCGCAGCTGCACCTTAAGATTGTATTCGTCCAACTTTTCTTGCGTCAATTTCAGAAGTGATTGCAGTCTAAAAAATCTACATCAAACATCTATTGAATCACAATTATGAGCGTGGCCAATAGCATCGTCATTGCATCTCGATGCTCCGTCCTCTCCAATAGCTGCCGCGTTGCTTCTATCGAGGGATGTGTCACATCTTCATCTCAGAGGAAATCAAGATACCCAACCTCCCCTCCACTTCGATCGCATCATGTGTCAACATCTTCGTCGAACCATAAATCGCGCAATGGGGTCTTGGCTGCCGCTACTGGAGCATGTGTCATGTGTCATTCGATCCGTTTGACAACTGCATGTTCGGCTTCGGTAGGGCTCAATTCAACTCTGCATCGCCATGGGAACACGTCATCTGTCAATCACTACTCTACGGCGTCATCAAGGTCAAACCAGTATGTGAAAAGTAGTTTAGTTTCTAGTGGGGTACACAGTCAGAATGATTTTCAATGCGCAAGTGTACTGCGTGCAGTTTCTTCTACTACAAGCAAAGGTTCCAATTCGGCCACCAATCCTTCTTCTGTAACCAAATCCTCCATCCATACATCTTCTAAGCTGGCAGATTCTTCAGCTTTTGTTTCAGATGCTCTTGGGGGCCTTGCCGGCCAAGCAATGAACAGCACTGCAAACTTTGGTGACGGGATCAACGGCACGGGATGGAGAATGAGTGAAGTCATCGGTGCAATTGGTCTAGCTTCGACACTGACGGCTGGCTCTCTACTCTTGGGTCCCTTCGGTGACATCCGTGGCGGTGACGAACGTATGAACGGAGGAAGTAATGGGGGGAGCAATGGACCGGGTGGGGGAGGTAATGGTCATAAGAAAATTGGCAGTGCTGGAGGTGGGAATGAGAGAAAGTTTGAAGAAGATAATGAGCCCCAAGTTACAGTTGGTATTGCAACTGTCCCTCCATCTTATGAGGTGAGCTTGGGTGTCTCGCCCTTATGTGGTTCTTCTTTATGTATATATCATCTCATATAATGCTTCATATTTTTATCCCTCAATGTAGGTATCAGTGAGAGCTCTAAGAGGCGGGCGCCTCTCCATGGAAGATGAGTTCATTGTGGTGGGTGGAGGTAGACTCTCTGCAGTATTTGATGGTCATGGCGGTGGAGGAGTCAGCCAGTACCTACGAGACCATCTGCACATAATTATATCGGAACAACTCGAGTTGCAAAAGAAGAATATGAGCAGGAAGTTTCGTGGAGACCTCAAGGCATACGTGTTTGGTAAGGGCAAGAGCAAAAATAAAGATAGCGAGGATGACAAGAACACAGTCAATGCTGATGAGGCAAAGCCAAAGTATGATTTATCTGGAATGGGAGAGCTTCCAGTTTCTGCCGTTGCCAAGGCTCTCAAGGACTCATTCGATCAAGTCGACAAAGAAATCCTTAGTAATGACAAGTACGAGTACCAAGGTAGCACCGCAGTTGCCGTTCTTTTGCACGAGGCAAATGACGGCACGCGTACGCTTCTCTCTGCCAACATTGGCGACAGTCGTGGCATCCTTGCTCGTGATGGCAACGCTGTTGATTTGACTCGTGACCACAAGCCTAACGATGACAAGGAGAAGGCACGCATTCTAGCTATGGGCGAGAAGATTGAGTGGGATCATTATTGCAAAGTCCATCGGGTGAGGAATTTAAGCTTGTCCCGTGCTGTTGGCGACCGTTTCGCTAAGCCTGCAGTATCAGGCGAGGTTGAGATCAAGCGGTTTCCAGTAAAGAATGACAAGGACGAATTTATTCTTTTGGCCAGTGATGGCCTGTGGGATGTCATGACAAGTCAAGAAGTTGTTTCATATGTACACAAGAGAATGGCAGCAGCGCCTAAAGATGGGGCTGATATCCAGAGTGACGAGGACATGCAGAGTTTGAAGTACTTGCGCCGAAAAAACATGTCGCGATTTATTGCTAACGAGGCGTTGAGACGAGGATCTGGTGACAACATTTCTGTAGTGATTGTTTGGCTCAAACCATTCTAGCAGAGATGCATACGCCATCTCCATTTCGGTTAAATTTCCTGCCACCAAGAGAACGCGTCTCTTGCAGAATGTATCACCTCGAGCCTCCTTGATGTCGAGAGTACATACTAACTGTAACACTAGATAGTTTATCACTACTTTTGGGTCTACCCAAATCACATTCCTTGAATCTCCGCCATGCCTAAACAAATAAATGACATCTCGTCTTAGACGCCTATGGCTATGCCGCCGTCCACGTCGTAGCAATGCCCAGTCATATACCTGTTTAAGATATCTGGCAATGAGAAAATATCATCAGAAGTAACAGGTGGATCACTGACAATCACTTACTGAGCAGCAGGGTCTAGGGCAAGAAACCTCACTGTACCAGCTACCTCTTCAGGTTCACCAAGTCTCCCAAGTGGAATATGAGTAATCATCTCATCCAAGAAGCTTTCGTCGAGGTTTGCGCTGCACAATAACAATCCCAACAGATACGAGTACTGTTAGTAAACGAAGAGACATGGAATGGTGTACAAGTAATAATTTCCTTACGTCATTGGAGTTCGAATGTAACCTGGACACACAGCGTTGACACGAATGCCACGAGATCCGAATTCTTTCGCATTGCTCTTGGTCAGGCCAATAACTCCTAAGAAGTAAAGAAGACAAGTCAGCCAATCACGCAGAACAGTTCTTCAGATACTATGATACACTTACCTGCCTTTGCAGAGGCATAATTTGCTTGTCCCGGGTTTCCGATCTGTCCAACTACCGATGCAATGTTCACGATGCAACCGGCATTATGACTCTTGATTGCTTGTTTTATAAACTCCTGACTAGCGTAAAATACTCCAGAGAGGTTAACATCTATGACCTGCTGCCATTGTTCTGGCTTCATGCGAATCATTAAATTATCTCTTGTGATACCAGCGTTATTCTGAAAGTTAAATGAAGAATAAGGCGCAGGTTCCGTTCCGTGTTGCGAATACCAATCATCCGGACTTACCACGAGCACATCGCAACGTCCATAGTGATTTATAATTTCTTTAAAAAGCTGTTTGATATCTTCCTGATTAGAGCAATCGGCCGCGAGAGCGATTGCATCTACTCCCATGTCGCGTATCTC
The DNA here is from genome assembly GCA_036939935.1 of Cyclotella atomus. Lineage (NCBI taxonomy): Eukaryota > Bacillariophyta > Thalassiosirophyceae > Thalassiosirales > Thalassiosiraceae > Cyclotella > Cyclotella atomus. Next base: position 9,751 of record JALLPI010000596.1, on the reverse strand, counting down.
TTTGGCAACTGCGTTCGCCTCGTCCATCATCGAGGCTATGTCATTAATGATGATCTTGGTGTTTCCTTGCTTAGCCAACTCGAAGGCAATGCATTTTCCAATGCCTATGTACAACTCGGACTTGTAAGTTAAAGATTGAATCAGGTAACATCTTTATTTACACAACAACCTACCTCTTGATGACCCAGTGATGAGGCAAACTTTAGAGTTGTCGCCATCAAAGCCACTTTTTGCTTCATCGCTCATTTGCAATGCAATTGATGGCTTTCTCAAGGCTTGTAAATTAACATGGTTCAAGGAAGTGAATGCAAACGAGCTTGATACAGCCAGGAAATGTAAGATATGACTGAGATTCATGATAAGATAGTGGTTTGATGTTATTTTTGCTGGATTAGATGTATGGTAGTGCGCTGCTGCGATTGTTTGTTTTATGGAATGAAATCCTTGCTACCATAATGAGCTTTGAGAAGCGGAGAGACGAAGCGAACACTAAAAAAGAGCAATGTAATTTCGTAACTGGGAGTCCATGGGGTTTCCAACCCGCCACCCGCCGCGCCGTCCATTGATAGGCTACAACTGCTTGTGCGCCTGTATGTAGCCTGCAGCCTGACCCTGCACACCCCTATGCAACAAATCATTGAATTATACTGAATAGTCCATCTGCTTCTGTTCTTCTCGAGTGCCATCATATCAAAAGGTTGACAGCCGCATGTGAAGGAGGTGAATTGATGGATGCAATAATGTCACAGATACATGCCATAGGGCTCCTCCGATTGGATGCAACGAGAGCTGGAAATCATGAAAGTGAAAGCGCCTCATAAATACAAGATGAAGTATAATGATTTACAAACTACATATGACCTCTTGCCATAAACTGTGGGCACTGAATCAGAGCAGTTACTCATGTTTACTCAGCTTTTATGCTTTCTGCAAATATTGGTACCACCTATACCCTAAATTGCAGGCACAGTCAGTGTCCATCTTGCAGTCTTTGGTTGGGGGTCGTTTCGGATTCAAAGCTTCAGGCTTATCATACCTTTCCTGGCATTGCCAGCCCTTCTTTTGTGTGAAATGTATAATCTTGAGATCGGCAACTCGCGGATCCCAGAAGCTTGGGCGTTGATATTCAAGGTGAGTCTGTGCATTGTATTCCCAAGGCAAATGGGCAATTTCTCCGAGTTCTTTGGCATCTACCCTCTCATTGTTCATGAGTCTTTCATTTAACTTGACATCATTGCGGTGGATACACAGTATTGGTAAAGATTTGATCACTCTCAAAACGTTTCATGAATGATTTGTCTTTCGTCAAGGCATAGACCCTGTTCATCTCCTCTGAAGACGGACGCCATAGTACAGATCCAGTGTTGAAATGCCTCCATTGCCCATGATACAAATCCAATCCTCCCGCAGCTCGAAAATTTGGTTTCAGTAAGTCACACGTCATCAAACTATCAATGTTCCCAACGACCAAAGTGTCAGCATCCAACAACAGCACACAGTCATACTCTGACAATCCGAGTATCGAAACCTTTGAATACACGGTCTTGTATCTTGCAAATCTTGGAACGTATTTATCATCAATATCCACAACAGGAGCAATGCCAATAGTCCAATACTTCTTCAGCTTTTCCAGTATCTCCGCAGGTACGGTATCCAGAAAGTCCTGTCTCAAAAGCAATAGCTTGTGCACGTTGATTGTCAGATTATCTTGAATAGAAGCACCTAATGCCAAAACTCCATTAATGTAATCTTGCCCCGAAAAGACTATTTTGGAAGCCTTGTCCGGAGAAACTCCGGCTGTGATGTAAACAACGATGGCTGAAGGAGCCGGTGTGAGAGTTTCACATGGTGTAGATATATGTAACTGTGGATTTAGAGTGGAGCGAGCTTGCTTCACTTTTTGACACCAATCGCCAGCTGCTGACAGCTCCTTTGAATGCATTTTTTGTGGCAGGACTTTTGCTTGACCCACCATTTGTGATTTGGGTGAAGGTGCATCATCGGCCGCAGATTGATTTGTATAGGTAAAGTTCAACGAAAATCTCAAGGCGTATAAAGAAAATACGGTTGATATGGATAGCAACACTATGATGAAGGTTCTAACTGAGCCAAACTTGACTGGGTTAGCCTTTCTGTGTGTTGTTGGCGTCGCCATCGTTGCGTGCTGCCTGATTGACTCTGCCAAGAACTCTGCTGACTGACAAGATCCAAGATCCAAGCATGGCACACTATCAAATCTCGATTAAAGAGTAACATAGGTAAGGTAAATAATTGCTAGAACGCGGGTTACCTCACCTAACGTTTTACTCTACCTACATCTTAAGCGAGAATTGCTAGTGTGAGCGCCGAACAACGCCCCAAGCCGAAGCCGACCGATCATAATATGGTAGACACTTTTCATCGCCATGTTATTCTTCACACGCCCTGCCGTTGCCTTCCTAGTCGCCGCAGTTGCTACGCGATGCTCTACAGGGTCAGTAACGACGTCTTCATTCATATCATCTCTTCGTCAAAAGCCCTTCCAATTACAGGCTTCGTGGAAACCAGACGCACCGCGTCACGACACAGCTGCATCGCCACATTTGTTGCGCATGAGCAATAACAGCATCACATCGCCAAAAGCACCAATAGACTCAAATGAATTTAGCAATGTAGTGGCATCAAACAATCTGCAATCCATCATCAATTATCTAGAAAAAGCAAACATCTCATCACTCACAGATGATCAGCTCCAATCTCTCTTTGATGCAATTGAAATGGCAACCCAAAATTCGGATGGTAACACCGTAAATACTCGAATTCTAGAAGACGCCAAGGCTGTAGAGTTCAGATCATTAGACAGAGCACGTGCGCAAATGACAAAGTTGTACGGAATGCTAAGAGATGCAGGTAGACTTCGGGCATTTGGAGCGATTGCACGCGAGCCTCCCAAGGCATTGGGATCCACACTCTATAATGGTCCGATATATCCAGCTGTGGGGTCCAAAATTATCACACCGACACTTTTGGAAGAAGTCACCGGTATCGAAATGATCAATTTGACACCTCAGCCCACCAACTTTTTGTTGTATGGGGGTGCCGTGTTGGCAATACTGGAAGGGCTCATAAGTCTCTACTTTCATCTAAATTTCAATCTTCTCGTGGGACTGACACTCATTCTAGCATTGGCAGATCAAATCCTGGTTAGTGGGGCTATTTTTGAAACTGGTCTTAAGATCATACGACCTGAAATGACAAAACGTATCACCAAACATGAAGCTGGGCATTTCCTTTGTGCATATCTACTTGGATGTCCTGTGGAAGGTGTCGTACTATCGACTTGGGCAGCATTGCAAGATGCGAGATTTGGCGGTAGGTCAACGGGAGTGTCTGCTGGTACTTCATATTACGACATTCAACTGTCTGAGCAAATCGCTGGAGTCGAACCTCTTACCAGAGAGTCTATTGACAGATTTTCAATCATTGTCATGGGAGGTATAGCAGCAGAGGCTCTCGAATTTGGGAGAGCCGATGGAGGAGCGGGAGATGAAGAGGCACTAGTCAGATTTCTCAGGTCACTCAATCCTCGTTCCAACAATGCTGTTCTGTCTTGGTCGCCGGAATTAATTAGAAATCAAGCTAGATGGGGAGCAACCCAAGCAGTACTGATGTTGAAGGAGTACAAACCATCATATGATGCGTTGGTCGATGCATTAGAAAGAGGTGGAGACTTGGGCACTTGCATAGTTGCAATTGAGAATGCTGCAGCCAGAGAGAGTCTTGGATGGTTTAGTAAACCACTTGGAACAGTTTTTGAAGAGGGCGAGTTTGGTAAATGGGCACTTGGGGTTTATGATACAATTAGCAGCAATGGCGATCAGGAAATCCTAGAACCAACACAAGGAAGAACTAACGGAGTGCCAAATTATGGAGAAGATTCAATAAGTAGCACTGAAGAATTCCTCAAAATGTACCGCGAGCAAATGCAAAACAAACTGAAGCAAATTGATGAGCAGCTAGCAGAACTCGAGGAAAAAGAATCAAAATAGATGCACAAAAAAGAATTGGCCTATGGATTAGACATTAGTATTTACATTCTCTACCAATAATCGTCTTCTCTATCCTGCCGTCTTTTTGCCTTCTCCGCAGCTCGTACTTCCCTCTTTAAATCATCACCAAATGCCTCCTCATCTTTATGACGAGCATCAATATCCCTATGCCTCGTTTCCACACTCACGAGCTGTTTCACAATTCCATTTTCAGCAACAGATGAAGTGCCATCATCGTAACCCTTACCATCATTTCTTCGTAACCTAGCTCTCAATACAACTGCCAAATGTTCTACTAAAACAACTGCTCTATGCCTGCCATACTCACTCCCGATAGAGATTGTCATTGTCAATGGAGATATTGGACCATGGCCGCCTTCGTCAATGGATTCAACAAGTATCTTGATAATATCATCGGCCATTTCATTGGCCTTTCTTCTCATCACACCCTCAGTTGTATCACGAGTTTTACCCTCAATGTCATCTCCACCCTGATCTGAGTTCAATAAAGCTTTTTTCACCAAATAAGATAATCCGGTAAATTTGGCAACATGGACAGGAGCACGGTCCAAGTCTCTGCAATCCAAGGGTGGCAAGGGATGTGCAAATGTAAACCCCTTTTTGGAATGAGAGGGAGCTCCATATTTGTAGCCGAAAGAAAATAGTTCCAGGTGAATGAAGGCTTTGTCGAATGGGGCTAGCATCCCATTATTGATGTTTTTGTTTTGATAGGTTTGTTTGTTGTTGCTTTGTGCATAATTCCGTTTGTTGCTGGTTGTGCTTGGCTGTTGTTGTTGTTGCTGCAGCTGCTTCTTCTTCCAATCCACATCTTGCTCACCATATTCAGCCATGAGTTCCGATAATGGCATTTTACAGCGTGACATGAAATCTGCACTTGACATATCTCCAGCATGAGTCTGCTCAGAGGTATCCACAACAGATGGTTTAATCTTCTTCCAATCCAATTCTTGCTCACCATATTCATTGAGTAGTTCGGACAACGGTAGTTTGCATCTGGTTTGGAATTCTTGATTGGACATGTCTCCATCTGATACAATAATGTCTGATTCTTTTCGAGATGACTGGTCCTTAGCAAAACCAGCATCATCTAATCCAAATGCATCTACCGAAGACATCAACGAGACAGCAGCAGTACATGCTATTGCAGATGCTACTGGATCTGAACTCTCCGATATTTCTTTCGAGATGACCTGCCTTACTCTCTCGACAATTTCTCCCTCTGTTTCATGCCCAGATTCAGTCTCGTGATGTGCTACACTCTGCCTCGATTTTCTAATAGTCTTACCGACACCAGCCCATTTTGCACTACCAAACCCCCCACCACCCCTATTGCCACTAAACCCACTCTTCTCCCTCGATACTCGTAACGTCTTCCCATCAAACTTTACCCCATCCAACATTTGTATAGCATAATCTACATCTTTAAATTCTACAAATGCATGAACTGTGGATCCGTTGCGTGGTGTGACGATTTGAATGCCGTCGCCGTTGGGGTAATTGTTGACTGAGAGGCAGTGAGGGACAAAGAGGTTGGTGTAGAGGTTTTGGGAGAGGGATGGTCGAGGGCGGAGGTTGCCTATGTAGGCTCTGCGGCGTTTGGATGTCATGATGACTTGGTGATGATGGAAATGGATGGCGATGGCTATGGCTGATGTGCAGATTTAAGACCTTTCAGAGCGGACAGGTAATTCTGAGATGGAACAGCCTCTTTCAATGACTAATGGTTCATTTACCTTTAACGTCCCGCGCCAAATAGAGGAGAGAGAAAAGCAAGCCGCAAGCCACACGAAGAAGGCAAGCTACGGCAAGCCAAAACTCATCAATTCTACTTGAGATCAGGAGGTCATCAGAGCACCCCACTGACAATCATATCCGCCGCCGCAGGCGCCAATCGATATCGCTCACCTCCTTATTCCTAATTCAGCCGACACGATCGTCCACACAGAATATCAGCATCACACAAAGACAACATGACAATAATCACCCTAAAATCATCATGCTCACCGCACAATATCGTCTCGTCCCCAACCAAATCCCATCAAACATTTAAATCTCGCCCCATCCAATGTGATATATCCTTCCTACCTCCCAATTCTTTCATTGCCGACGACATTCTCGACAGATTTGTCCAATATCAACAGACGTTTCGTCCGTGCGGGATGGACAATGTCATTATTATCGAGGCCGATTCACGTCATACTACAGCAGCACCAGATTTTGGAACCTTTTCAATAAGTCTGACAAATTGCATAGTGACGCATGATGGAAATAATACGTATCCTGTGGATGCTGTACCGTCCACACTACGACTTGGACTCACGTCCGAGGGAGAAAAAGTGATGAAAATGAATGAGGGGGGAGTATTTCATTCTTCATTGGAAGAGAGTGTGATGTTTGATTTTACATTGGCGTTAGAGATTTTAGATAGAGATGGTGCTGTTGAGAAGCTGAGGGTGGATTCTGAGTTGGGGGGTAGTAGCCATGAGGAGCTTGCACAATGTGTTATAGGGCCCACGATTTCTCCAAACAGTCAAGTTGAATCAATTATGCGAATGTTGGATGAAGAGACGCATTTTTTTAAGATTGCACTGTCAGGATTGGGGGTGTTTGGAAGCATACTCGTGTTGGCCTTTGTTTGGACGGGGTACAAAATCTCTCACAGGAAGACACGCCGTGTAGTTCGCATTGTAGACTCTTTGCCTCGGGAGATTCGCACTCGGTCTCCTTCTCGGGAAGAGATGTCTTTGGAATTGTCTCCGCTGCGCCAAAGGACTGATGTGCATGAGACTTTGCATCTGGTTGCACTTTGTGATACCCCAGTTGTGGAGCCGGATGCATCGCCTCGTCATTGGTATGAGGAATTTTTGTCACCTCGTCTTGAGGGAGGGGATGAGAGAGGAAGTATTGCTGCTGCAAGTGCTGCTGCTTCAAGTGATGCCAGGGGAACAGATGGAGCGTCGCGTGTTTTGTTTTCAGAAAGGAGGGTTTCTGACGTTGCGGATCGGCCAATACAAGATGCAAATGAGCCGTCTGTTGCAGGCAATACGTATGTGGCTCTAGTGAATGATGAGGTTACCGTCCAGAAGAATCCAACACACGACGCCGATGTGGCTACTTCAGATGACAGGCATGGTCTCATTGTGGAAAACAGCTCTCCGGAACCAATGCATCTTGATGAAGTGTGTGAGATCGAACCCGAATCCAATACCAAGGCCGAGACTATCGCGCAGACGGATCATAATGAACCGCCTGGTGAGATCAAGGCAAATCAAGACAAGTTGCCTGTAGAAAGCAAGTGTTCTAAATCGCAGAAGTTCACTACTTCTGGATTGGAGACCAAGCTACAAGAGCATCATGAGACTATTACTCCTACAAGATCGTCATTTTCACCGAAGCTGAGCTCCATCAACATCCTCGAGCTTGCTGAACACATCGAGACGTCATCCACTCCATTTCCAAAGCGAGGCTCATCTACTACCATTGTAACTCCCGAGGAGATCAAGAACCTGTCGGAGAAGATTCGAGAGCCATCTGTCGCACTATCCCTTGCAGGTGCTGATGTCGTACTCACAGATGATGTTCTTGATCATAGTAACGCAATCGATGATCACGCACAGGCTCAAATTATTGCGGAAAAGACAAATCCTCGTGTTACTACATCATCTTTTCAGACTTCAGTCGTGAAATTGAATTCACCCGTGCATCACCAGAAGGAGGAGAGATATGAGGTCAGCTCTCTTGCAGACTCCATGTCTTCAGCTTCTCTTTTGGTCAGTCTCGAGTCCAACTCAGGTCTCTACAAGGAATCAGTGCAATTTGTACCTTCAGCATTTGGAATGGAAGTTCCAGAGAAAGCTAATGTTACTGTTGATTCAGTGTCGCTGAATGAAAAAGTTCAACTTAGTCATGACAGCCGCTCTATTGCTGACTCTATCTTGTCGGCATCTCTTTTGGTCAGTGTGGATGCTGATACTGATATCGATAGCATCTCTGACGACGAACAAGCTGTCTCTCCTAGTATTCAATCAAACGAAGCTGATGTATTGCCGGATGACAAGATACAATCAGAGGATATATCCGAAGAGCCTGATCATATCAAAGAAAAAGAGATGTCAGCGCATAATATGAAGCACAATGTCATACAAGAGCTGAAAAGTTCATCTCGTTTCAAGTTCAAGCAGTCAGGCGCAAACGGTGCACCTAGTTTTGCCGACGAGCTGGCTGTCGTCACTGGGAAGAAGACAGTAAACAGCGACTTTGCCTCTTCACTGGCAAAGCGTGTGGCTGAGAAGGGGCAATGCAAGACACCAGTGAAGAAATCGCAACGAAAGATTTTGAAGCCTGTTGATCTTAGCCCTCCTCCACAAAGTACCACCACGGACGTCAGTGAATTCTTGTCGGATTACTGGTGATATCTTCATTTATATACTTATTGCGTGCACCATAACTCTATGCTTAGTTCACATATATTCATTTACAGCTACGCGTAGATCAAGAAGCTGCTGCGACCTCTAGACCAGCAAGAACCGAGGTTTCCCGGGAATTTCTATGATTTTTTCCGGGAATCGCCAAAATAATTTTTTAGTCTTGTTTTTCTTTATTACGTACTTACGTACACTTGAGTGAGATGTGAGTGACTTGTGAGTGAGATGTGAGTGACTTGTGCGTGAGATGTGCGTGACTTATGAGTGTGGAAGGTGAGTGAGATCGGATGGAGGTCCGGTGTGCCATTTTGATGTCGCCAATGAACCACCACAACCTCCGAAGCGGCACCACAGTCCACAGCAGCAACACAATACAGCACCGCTGCACTAGTGCGATTACTAGCAATGAAGCCCCGAGCTCTTCGCAATCGTGGCCAGGTAAATGGTAGAGGTCATCGGCAACAGCAACAGAGCCCTGCATTCGTTGGAGGTAGAGGTATCCAAGGTCGTCGGGTTGAAGTTCCGAGGGAGGTGAACGTGCCGTATGATTCACGAAGTCGTCAACATCATCCGCCGCAAGCCCCTCGACAGCCACAGCCACAGCCACAGCCAAATGTAACGTAAGTTAAATGAATGAAGAATGGTGTTTAGCATGCAATGCAAAGTAAATAAGTTCGTTTTCTTTTGTGAAAGCACTGTGCATACCGACAACGTTGTGAAAACACTCGAGATTGCCTTCAAGGAAGTTACTGTGTTTAAGAACGAAGATCTCCTTCACTACTGTCTCCCTGTATTTGGATACACCCACGAGCGGCAGGCATCAGTTGGGCGGAAAGAGAATGATCTTCGTTTCAAGGAACATTTTGGTGTGGAACCTCCTACTGTAGCGGCAGTCCTTACTGATCTCAAGAAGGAGTATCCTGATAGCTTTCGACCCAAGGAAGCCCTGATGACTTTTAATTGGCTCAAGTGTTACGGAACAGAGCGCACAGTTGCAGGTCCATGGAGGGTTGGCTGTTTGATGTATCTTCGAAACACTGTTAAACGAGTGACCAAAGACATCGGGTCCCTGAAGAAGTACAAGATCATTTTTGGCAACTTTGAGGACGGTGATATTTATCCATATGTTGTTGACGGTGTACACTGTATGAGTGGTAAGTGTTGTTGCACTTACATGTTTGACTTGGGTTCCATCTAATTTTGTTCCTACATTCTCAGATGAATTCAGGCTAAACCCCGGTGGCGTGTGGTTTGATCACAAAAGTAACGGTGCTGGCG
>JALLPI010000595.1:0-19012 GCA_036939935.1 Cyclotella atomus | reverse complement strand
CAAAAGCAATTCGACTCACTGTCACATCGTCTATCTAATTCTTTCGGTTCTTACGCCATTGGTCTCGGAGTGTTCTGAGCCCTCTAACATGGAGAGCATGGGTACCCATACTAGCTGATTTTTAAATAGACCAAGTTCTTGGTCACAGATAGGGCATAGATTAGTGGGTGATTCCTCCAGGAATGTTTCTCACCCAGTGATACAGAATATCCATTGTGTGTACAAGAATTTCACCAGCATAGATGAAGAGCTTAATCCAGTGATCCATTAAGTTAAATGGTTTGTCATGGAGACATTGCTGCTGGAGATTTCTAAAGTGGCCAGTAACTTTACCCTCAACCTCCAGGAAGTGGTGCCAGCCAAATATGAAATCTTTTTGTGCCATTGCAATTGCTCTCATTTGTAAATAAATTGTCTGTGGACTTGCTTTTGAAAAGAATGATGGTAATGGTATGTCATCAAAGTTTACCCTATCTTATGAATTATGAAAATCTTGGGATTTGTTGTATGTTCTTTTTAGCCAAGTCTCAAGCTCCTACCAGAGTGAAAGAAGGTGTTATGTTTGCATAGAGCTAAGTCAAATGTTGAAGTGATGGTTGGCTCTTGTTTCTGGGTGGAAGCTGTTTGGACACCTTCTGCTGCTTCTGACAACCTCAAAACTTATGGAGTCTTCCATTATTGTGTCAGAGAACTAGGATGCTTGCTTTGACAGCCATAACTAGATCATGAGCATCTTCTTCTTGATGGTCCTATTGATGGCATCCCAGTTGACCATTAAAATCAATAAATTACTCACCCCCTCCATTTGAGTTCTTCTGTATCGAACTTCTGTGCTTGCTTACATGAGGAAAACAGTGCAGGTTCACATAATTATCCCCGATTTGTTTGATAATAAGAGGCAAGAAGGATGGCAGCCAAATCAGCAGAGGCCCAAAAAGTGGCATGGCTCCGCACAGATGGGGACTCAGGAGCTGGTTTGGTACTGCATCATCACTCATTGGACCCATATGGAGGACATGGAATGATTCAGCAGCAGCATATTCTGTGACATGCCTCCAAACAGCATCAGTTNCAGGAGCTGGTTTGGTACTGCATCATCACTCATTGGACCCATATGGAGGACATGGAATGATTCAGCAGCATCATATTCTGTGACATGCCTCCAAACAGCATCAGTTATGCTTGAGAGTTGGCGGCAAAGTGCCAAACGTTTTGCCTGTCATGGCCCAAAAAGTGGCATGGCTAGGCACAGATGGGGACTCAGGAGCTGGTTTGGTACTGCATCATCACTCATTTGTTTGATGATTTCACCAATGCATTGTCCGGTGGTATTGTTTATGTGGTGTGGTGATTGAATTAGTATAAGTTTCTCATTTGGTTGAGTGAAATCAAAAGGAGACTTTTCTAGCACGACAACACTAAATAAGCTACTCACCACTGCCATTTTGCCTTCTTATAAACATCAGGAACATACATTCACCCTGATGATTTGCTAGCTTGCAAATTCTGTTTTGGGTTCCGGTCGCTTATGGGTCGGCACACGGTCAGAACCTGGAATTAGACCGGAAGTTTTGGCGGAGCGGTCTCAGCTCTGTTCGATTTTTATTCAACTTGAAGGCAAATCAACTGAAACTTTCTTGATATTGGCTTTGCTTTGAGGTGTGAAGGCTGAAAACGATTCATAAGACCTCCGCGATCTGGGGGGGGGGGGGGGGGGGGGGGGGGGGCGTTTAAATCGGCCGATGTGTGAAAGTGGCTCGCTGCCATACGACTGACCTGGCCCCTTACCAATTTGTCAAACTAAAACCTGGATTAATAGTAAGGCCATGGTTGACAAGCCTTTTTGTTAAAATTACGCATACAAATTGAGCTAAGAGCTAAGGGATTCATTTTTTGGGAGATCGTGAGAGAAGGAGAAAAAGGTGTTGCGAACTTCGGAGAACCGGGAGAAAAGATCCGTCCGCCTTTTTTCTTCAACAATGATTATTAGCCACAGCTGTGCCTCCACTCATCTTGTCAGTTTGTCTCGTATCTACGATAGCAATCCTCTTTGAACAACGAATCACGTGCAATCTTAGCTAGATATTTAATGATAGCAATGCAGTGGCCAGGCGCATCGTTGTCATTGTTACTTCCAGCGTGCCATGGATGGTCATCACTTTCATTCATTGGCCAAAAATCGCGTAGCATTCATATCAGTACTGCATTGAAATCCAAAAACGATTATAATGTAGTCTTTCGGCCTTCTGTGGATCCTGATTCGTTTGACTCTTTCAAGATTGGTACTGCAAGGGTGCATCGATATGCAGATCCGAATTCTATGGCTGACGATACAGAGTACATTATGTGGTACCACGCTAGAGATACAGTTATGAATGATTCAGACAATTCTTTGCCTCCATTGAGTACTGGTAGAATCGGAAGAGCAACTTCTAGAAATGGATTAATTTGGGAGAGAGACCAGACTGGAAGTTATGATTCAGACAAAGAAGGCGTCTCGCTTGGACTGAATACTGATAGTTGGTGGGGATTCGATACTGCACACATAGGCCTTGGCCAAGTGTTGATGCCTATGGTAAGCCCTTCTATTAGAAGTGAGGGAGGAGTATATGTGATGTATTATATGGGAGGAAGTCACGAGGAGACACAGATTTCTGAGTATCTGGACGCAGAGAAAAGTGCACAAGTTGGAGATGCCACAATTAAGGGTATGAAGCTTAAAATCGGCGCCGCTATTAGTCAGGATGGTGTAACATGGGGCAGAATCGAAGGAGATGATCCAAGTGGTGCCTGTTTGGTTCCATTTGATGCGAACAACAACGACAGTCTGGATTACGGAAAGGATCATCCAGAAGAGTTATACACGGGATGGCCCGAAGTTGTTGTCAACCCAGTGGCTGCAGGCGAGTCAGCAAGCCGCGCCGCAACAGATAATAACCGGGCCAACTTCTTCATGTATTACAGCACAATGCTGAAGGATTCAAAAGAAAAGGCAATTGGAGTCGCAACATCTGCGAATGGATTTGCATTCTCCAAACAAGGAATTGCAATCACCCCAACTCCGGGAACATTGGATGGAGCAGGATGTGCTAGATGCAACGTTATTCGAAAGGCTACTTTAAATGAAGAAGGATTTTGGGAAGATGCAGAGAACTCTTGGGTTATGTTTTACGAAGGAGTTTCACCAGAGGACGGTAAACATCGAATTCTGGCGGCAGAGAGTACTGATCTCAAGACATGGAAGAAAGTTGGACTAGTTCTCGACGCCGGAGAGGGCGAGCAAGCTTGGGATTGCAAAGGTGTCGGCTCGCCCCACGTCATTAGGTGAGTTTATGACCTGTTTGCAGGATTCGTACACTTGCAGCATCAACATCTAACTTTATAATCACACATGCAGGCTCGATGATGGCTTCTATAGGATGTATTACACAGGCGAGGGGTCCAACGGCGAGACAGCTATTGGCGTCGCAAGATCATTTGATCTGAAGACTTGGGAAAGAGAACAGGCAGCACTGAGTTTCTCATGAATAAGTATTGTAGATTGCTATTGTTTGGAATGAACACACATTGAATGACGACTTTCTATCTGCGCTAAATTAAAGAAGGAAATACTATTGTATCAAGCAGAAGCCGTTTCTACCCAATTTCGTTCAGAAATAACACTCGGATCAGTACTTTTTGCCAGCTCGATGGAATCTGTTATGTCTTTTTTGATGGCATCAATCAACTTTTCAAGTCCCTCGAATGGCATTTCCGGGCGCAGATATCCCAGCACTGATAGGAAAATTGTTCTTTCATAGAAATTCTGGAATTGAGTTTCTCCAGTAGAAGAGGCATGTCTCTTAGGGTGTTGAGAATCTGCAATCAAATGCGGTTCCACTGTCAGTTCTTTATTGTTGTAGGTCGGGTTGTAGCCAATGCTAATGGCTGCAATGTGAACGTGCCCTAGCACAGAATCCGCTCCAGCTTCATTGTCTGAAGGTTCACCAATCCGTGCAAAGCCCCAGTAAATTCCTGTTGGCAAAGATTTATAGTCCACAGAACATCTCAGTACATCATTTTCTAAGCAGACATTTGCAGTCGGAATGCCCAACTCCTTACTGCCGCGGCCAAAGCCCCGAACTACCCGAGAAATCATTCGTATGGGAAGCTGTGATGGATTGGACATTTACATTTTGGAGAGAGGGAGAGGCAGAAGGCGTTCAACGTACTTTTAGAATCCATTCAAAGATATCCGCACACAATCGGAAGATCGGCACGTTGTTAGAGGAAGATATGTTGAAGAAATAAAATGACAGGTACTTAAAGATCTTTCTTCTCCTCTCTCCTCTCCTCACTTATCCAGCTGCGCCAGCTAGCTGCCAGCATGTTCATGTTAAAGGCAGTCTCAATATCAGCCTTCCTGGCCACCCTGCAGCTATTACCTGCTACTGCTTTATCACCTATTCACATCCAATATGTTGCTACACCCATCACGTCTACCTCCTTGTATTTAGGAGACTTCTTTAACAACTTTGGAAAAGACAAGTTTCAAGAGATAGCTCCTGTACCCGAAGAACCAAAGCAAGAAGTAGACGAAGAGTATTATGACGAAGATGATCCAATTGAGAAGATATTTGGAGTGTTCTTTGGCAAGAAGGAAAAGAACCCGTAAGATTCGTCGCATCTCATCATTAATTGCTTGACGATTTTACAACTCATGCACTCATCACTCATTGCAACAGAATGGGAATGGCTCGATTCGGACAAAAGCGCTTTCCAGAACAGTATCCACCTACGGTCGATGAATGGGCGGATCCAGTAGAAGGAGATACACCTGAAATGGCATTGTTGCGTCCATTTCTGAAGAATACAAACCTTGAAACTCGTGGCTTGAAATTAACGTATGATGCCAACAAAGACGGCTGGGATCCTGTTAAGTTTCATTCAAAGGTGGACAAACTGGGAGGAGGTATTGTATATGGTGTTACTCGTGCGGGTATTCAATTTGGTGGATACAATCCAAAAGGATGGGTTGGTTATGGAGAAGCTCGTGGGTCAATAGCTGCGTTCTTGTTTGTCATTGGAAGTAGATCCGGAAGAAAATCGTCAGACCCCGGCATTAAGCTGATTAAAGTGGGTGGGCCTGGCTTGGCTCAAATGGATTTACCGGAGTCCGGGCCTTCGTTCTCACCTGATGCTCTTGTCATACCGCTGGATGGAGTGAGTAGACTTATGCTGCGTTGAAATAATTTGATTGAAACACATCCCTAATCCCTAACTTACAATGGACAATAAACAGAACAATCCAAGGGTTGCAAGAAGTAAATTGGGCAGTTACTATGAGAGATTCCCCGACGGAACATCATCATTGTTTGGTAAAGACTCGTCCGTGCAGCTGAAAGAGTTAAAGGTAAAATGATCTCTAACAACAGTTGGATATCACTTTCACTTCGAAATGACTAATCTTCCCTTTCTTCACTTAGGTTTATCATGGGGTATATGAAGAAGGAGAATTCATACCTTTTACTGATGCCGAACCCTTTGCATTGTATTAAGTGATGCATATCCTGAGAGAGATTGGAATCTTCAGTTCAATAGAGTAAATTATATGATTAGCGCAAGCACGCAGTACCATATAAAATGCGATAAAGAGTTGATGATAGACAATGACAAATAGGTTGTTACTACTTATCTAGTTCTATACACTGCTGCGGTTACTTGGAGCTCACTTGAGTCAAAAAGTTTTCTAA
This sequence comes from Cyclotella atomus, assembly GCA_036939935.1. Lineage (NCBI taxonomy): Eukaryota > Bacillariophyta > Thalassiosirophyceae > Thalassiosirales > Thalassiosiraceae > Cyclotella > Cyclotella atomus. Next base: position 13,280 of record JALLPI010000595.1, on the reverse strand, counting down.
ATCTGCCAATTCATCATCATCTTCCAGGTCGTCAAAATCATCAAACTCTCCTCCAGCATCAACAAGTAAATCTTCTCCGATATCACCCACAATATTGAGATCCGCTAGGTCATCTTCCATGTTGCCTAGTAGATCTTCTTCTTTCGGTGCAACAGGCGTTGTTTTGACTTCATCATCAACATCATTCTTAGGAGCTTCAGCTAACGGCACACTTTCCTCTTTTGCAACGAGTGGCGGAGACGAGACTTGGGCCAGTTCAGTGCTTTCTATAGTGGGAAGAGATGATGTTGGTGCAGCATCTGAATGATCAAAGTTAATCTCTTCAGTCATATTGTGCATTTCATCATCAAGCAAATCAGTATCCAGATCATTCAAAGCATCCATAAGAGCATCTTGCTTCGGTCTCGGAGGAGGAGACGGAGGAGCAACTGCAGGCTTAGATGTTGCTGCTGTAGGAGGTTTTGCTGGCTCTAAATCAATACCGAATTCTTCTCCAATACTGAAGGCACCCATGGGATTTTGTTGCTTCGATGTGCCGCTAGCTCCTTCATGCTCAGACGCATCATCATCTGCATTCTCCGATGGCTTTTTAGCAAAGTCCCTTCGACGGCCAATTGTTGGACCAGCTAAAAGTAAATTGGCATCTTCCACATTTTCAGATTCAGGCTTCCCACCTTGCTTCTCAAGCTCTGCCAATTTCGCAATGTTTTCTTTACGCCTCTCAGCAATAACATCCCAAAATCTTGAGTCACGGTGAAGCATACTGTCATACGCAGACGCCGTGAATGTAGAGTCAGAGTTACCTGCGATAGTCCCCATATTCCTCCTGTTAGCAGCCTCGTTTGCGCAATCATCTCCATCCGCTTTGGCTTCGTCACTGCTTTCTGCAACCTTTTTGGAATCGGCAGCAAGATGTTGGCTGGCCGTAGCTTCATCGCATGGCTCAAATATCAGGTCCAAGAAAAAGTCATTTGCGAATCTTTTGTCACCGCAAGCACCATCCAACTGAGCTTTTGTTAACCTCAAAACCTTGGGAGGGATGTAGCCAGTATGAAATGCGCATCTAAACATTGAAATACGCTGTCCTGACTTGGTCAGGTGCCGACATCTTAAAAGGATATCACCCTGGACAACAGACTCCGTAAGAAATGATACAGGTCCACTGCTAGCAGCACAAAACGGAAGATCATTTTGCGTTTGAGCATAATTCACAGACGCAGCAGTAGTGAAGATGAGATTGCCAGCTTTGAAGATTTGCAAATAAGGAGCACATCCCAACATAGGTTCACTCGTTGCATCTTCTTCACCGTCTGAATTCACTGCATTTCTCTTGCCAAATTTTGGTGCGTCACTCATAATAATTCGCTTGAGCATCAGTGGAGGTTGGCTTGGCCTAACCCCATCCAGCATATTGGCAAAGTAGCTGACATATCTAACCTGACTGGGAATTGTCAATGCCTCCACGGGAACCCTCTTGCATCTCGCAATATATTCCAATGCAACATTCACATCATTAAATCCAGCCTCACCAGTCCAACACAAGAATGCAGCTAAAACAGTTGAAGTACGACCCCGTCCAGTTAAACAATGCAATACTGCCACATTCCTTTCATCAGCCTTGAGCCAAGATTCAATACTTAACAATAACTTTAGCAACAGCCCCAGCGGTGGAGACGGACTCCCCGGAAACTTGTACACAAGAACTTGGTCATCCAATACCGATGCATCATATTCAACTTCACTTAAATTCCAAACCATGTATCTCCCCCCATGACGCTTGGCCAACAATTGTCCCACGGCAGCCAACTTCCTCGCAGCGGTGATATCTCCATCGGTAGTCGATTGCATATAAGGATGGGAAAGCGTCACAATCCTGTCTGTAATGTAAACCACTTCGGCATCTCTCAATGCATCCACATCCAAAGGCAGATTTACATCACGTTTGTAAGGTCCCCTACTGAATAAACTGGGGGCAGTGGCTTGAATTCTCGCCTGCTCCTTCTCCCACACTTCACGTGTTTCATCTACAAAATGTTTGGTCGATTGGACTACCGAGTTGGTCCATGATTTAAGATTGCCAAACATGGCTTGTTGATTCTGTTTGTCGGAGAGGGAGGCTGTTAGAGAGGCTGTCCATTTGGATCCGGGGAAGGATGGCTGCTCGTTATTATTTCGGTTGGCCTCCTTTTGTAAAACTTCTTCGGCATAGTCTCGTGGTTCTTTGAGTTCGGGGTTGGCTGCAAAGGCATTGGGTGGTGGGGGAAGGTTTACGACGGTACCTCCGTCAGATGGGGCGGCATTATCATCGGGCTGCTTTGTTTGTTCGCTCATGCGCTTTGCATGTGCTTCCGCGGTGGATGTTAGTTTGTCACCGAAGTTGGCCAGCGTATCTCCTAGATTCGACCACATCTTGAGTTCTTGATCATGAAATGATGATAAAGTAGAAGCTATCTGATAATACGAGCTGACGGGCGTTTGAATTGGGACTCTTGTTGGTGAGCTGCAGAGCTCAACGAAGAGAAGAAGTAAGAAGTGTAATGGATGATTCGCGGAACCATTAAATTAAATGAATCTTGATCCCCGCAAGAGCAATTGGATTTTTAAGAGACATGGAATTCTCTTGAGTTCAGATCGTTTTTTAACTATTCTCGCTTTTAGTTCTTCCCTACAGCAGCACCAACCACCAACCCCAACCATCAAACCTCCTGACTATTACAATGCCTCGCAGCAAACCTCCCTCAATCTACATTATATTAGCAGCTCTTGCTATCATATCTCCAGCCGCAGGCTTCTCGCTATCTGCACCGACACGCACCAAATTTGACACGAAAGTCGCTGTAGATGGTCGCTCCACCGTCCAAGTGCACCCTCCACCAAATGCAAGTTCCAATAAGGTGACTCTTACAGATTACATGAGATTACCAGTCGAGCAATATGTTCTTATACCCATGCCACTGGGCTCCAGTCTTACCCGAGTGGAAAAAGGCATTGCAAACGATGAACAACTTACTCAGTTATTTTGCGGCAGCACCTCCAATGGAGATCTAACCGAAGAATGGTTCAAGCTCGAAGTGCCAACAATAACATTCTTTAACCTCAGTCTACAACCGGTAGTATATGCAACTGTTCAACCGCAAAGAAATAGAGTAACTATCTCATCCAACAAGTGTCTATTGCATGGATCTCCCTTCATTGAAAAAGTAAAGTTGAACGACAGATTCATCTTTGATGTTCAATGTACCTTAACTTGGATGGATGGTTTGCAAAGTAACAACATAAAGAATGAAAATCAGCCACAGACACATCAATCTGCAGCAGCAACATCAGGTCCATGTACAATCTCAGCAGAAACTATAATAGACGTTGACGTCAACGTACCCCGGCCGTTCAGTTCGCTACCCAAATCATTTGTACAGAAAACTGGCAATGCAGCAATGAAACTTAGTATGAAGTATATACAACGCAACTTTGTGGAGAGTCTGGCCAAAGATTATGAAAGGTGGGCCAGTGATGCTGAGTATAGGAGGTTTCGAGCTTTGTTGTCTGAGGATAAGATTGAGGTTCCTTTGGAAGTGTAGAGAAGGGTAGCAAATAACAAATACTTATATTTCGTTGAGACGACAAACGGCACCTGTGTGATTGCTTCATTGGAAATTTGAGTGTGCTAGGGTTATGTCAGATGCGGTATTGGTTCATTTAACCTTTGTTCTCGACCGCCTGCTGCTGCTACTTCTTTTATCTATTCATTAGAAAAATATCATGGAAAATACATAACAGCACTTCTCGTGGTACTTTCACCTGTTTGCTGTCATGCTGGGCAAAGAGCACACTTTTTGCTTTTTATTATCTGTTGTGGTTGCAGATGCAGACGGATAAAATAAAGGCGGATGATGAGTGCTCTGTGATGTCGTGGATGTAGGGGGCACGAAGTTAGAAAACGGGGCGCCGTGACTTGAAAAGGGGCACTGTCAAATGGCGCGGCCGCGGCCTCTCAACTCTCAACGAACAAGCACCCACACCCAACAATCAAGCCAGCCGCTCCACATACATAGCTCGTAACAAAGTAGATCATGTCAAAACGCAGCAATGAAGTTGCCTCAGGCAGCTCCCCATCCAAAAGAAATCGGACCCATCAATCGGAGTGGGGGTTAACAGAGGTGCTTGCCGAATGCGGCTGTTTGCTCCGCGCTACTCCTGATGCCGAAGGTGAGCAATTTTACGCTTTCAAATTGTTGCTGCTTGTGTGAATGCGAATACTACCCGTGTTTTACTGATCTTTACTGTTCGGTTGATATTTTAATGCGATGTCTTACAATTTCTCTCATGCTCTCTTCTTCATAGACGAACGCAGAAACGAGGCGGGCTGTCAGTTAGAACCCAGAGTGACATCTACCACACTCTGTTCTTCGGTGAAGGCCTTACTGAATGAAATGGCTTCGGGAGTAGACCCAAACAATACCAAAATATTGGCCAGCTTGGAGGAGACTTTGATTTCATCACTCGAAGATTTTGGGGGTGAAAATACCGAAGAAAACACCGGGGAGAAGAGCAGCTTGTTGAGAAGAATGCTGCTACCAATGTACCGCAACAGAGGTGATATGTTGCAGAGTCAAATGTCTCAAATGTCACAATCTCCAAGCAGGAGTATAAGTGGCATCAAAACTGAAAGTTGTTCACTTATTCAGGTGCTGCTACGAATCGATGTACTACAGACAACGTTATTGACTTGCCTGATTCAGTTGCTACCTGCCATTGCGTCCAAATTTGAGTCAGATGACGGACCGACATTGGATGAAGATGTACCTCGTCTCATCTTCCAAAACTTGAGGTGGATAGATCACATTATTGACAGTGCGTCACTAATTCAGGCATTTGAGGAATGCTTGACTGTCCTATCCTCTAGCAACGTAGACTGTCCCAAAACCAGATCCATACTACTTGATGCTATCGCCACTCTACCGGAGCTATCAAATAATTGCAACACGCTGGGTGGAGGGGGTGGTGTAGACCAAGTGTTGCAGGTAGTTCAAATGCTGCGAAGGGAAGACCCCTCATTGCTGGTCCCATGCCTTGATGCAATTGATTCTATGCCATTGTCTCCTGACGATGTGAACACTGTGATGAATGATGCGCTGGAGGCACTGGCAAATACTGAAGCTTGGGGTCTGCCAGCACTTACCAATTTTTTGATCAATAACTGTCCACGGGGAGGGAGTGGAATGACTAAGAAAGTGATCGAGGAGTTTCGTAACATTCCTCTTGGAGACGAATCTGGTGATGTCATGATGGGAGACGAGCGCACTGATGGCGGAGCTGGTTCTACTCATGATACCGAAGCCCTGATGATTGAAGCTCTTTCTCGAGGATTTGCACACAGAATGGACCTTACCTCCACTCTTCTGAAATCCATCAAAGAAACAAAGCCTGGATTTCATAAAACTGCAGACATTTGGCTCTTGGCGTGCTGTGCAACTGCGTCTCACAACAAGTCTCAGGTCAAGTCTGTGTTTCGATCAAAAGCGAATGATGGATCATTTACTTCGAAGATGATTAGGGAAGCTATCAAGGGTAATGGCGTAGCGCTAACGAGCCTGTTTGGTACTTCATTATGCGATCTGGCAGATGGCATGCTGCGTAGTGCAGATGATGAAGTGTGTGCGCTTGGTGTTACACTCTATGAAGTATTGTTTGAAGAGTTCAAAGGTACGATTTGTTTGTACGAATATCACCTATTTCATGCGTAAACTGAATATTTGATGTTGATGTGTCTACGCAGAACCAATGCAACGTCAAGAAGTGGTAGGGAGTCTAGTAACTCATGTAGGGGCTGGCGTTGGCTCAAGACAAAGTGAAGTCGATGCTGCAATGCGTACATTTTCATTGATCATCTCCAAAACATACGCCGACAATGAAAGTGGAGCTGCGGCACTTCGCCCGTTCACCCCCTTTCTGACCTCATTACTAGAACATTTGGTTCAAATGACACCTTCCCAGGTCAGGCGACTATTTACCATGTTGTTTACAATAGGTGCTGATAGCGAGGAGATTCGAGGTGGGGGCGGTGCACAAGATGGTGGTGCAATCAACGAAGCCAGCATCATCATTAAGAAGTATTTAGGGCTACAAGATGACTCAAAGAAACGCATTGTGAGTGTGACCGTCTTATATGTCAATAGATTTCTTCCAAACAACCCATAACCTCAATTTATGTCATATTCAGGGCATAATTGGGTCTGTTTCATTCGCAGTATCTATGTCCATACTACTTGGAGAGCACCAGCAAGAAGGACCATCAGCGGCTGCTAATACTGACCACAAGGTTGTGCAAGAAGTAAAGTCGTTGCTTGAACTCGCACTCAGCTACTGTGAGCCTCCAAAAGGAGCTGAGAAAACCCACGGGAACAACTCTCTGGGCACCTCTTTTGGAGAAGGCCGAGCAGTTGCATTTCTTCTACAGGAGATTGCCAGTGCAGTCCGCAGTGGAAAGCTTTTGCGTCCGATATGCGACTGGCTAACTGATCGATTCGAAAACGAGTTCATCACTTCCTACATCGGTGACTTTCCTGAACAAGCTACTCAGGATATCAAGCCGGTCAAGGGTGATGGAAGCAACAAAGTAGAAAAGTTAATCCCCATTGATAATGTCGACTTGGCAATTCTAAGCGGGACATCGTCAAACAAGCTTGCACCGCCAGGAGAAATGCGATTCAACCTCGAAGGTTCTACAGCCGAAATCTACGTCAAGATTCTGTCTCTAGCTTCATCGCCATGCATGTTCAAAAGAGAGATATTGCCCATCAAGCTTTGCCCTCAATTTACTCTTATGGCCACACTAAAAGGTGATAAGTTGGCTGACTTAGATGGTTTACTCGATGCGCCGCTGTTTTTGCCCAGCAGCGAATGCTCCGGTGTTGAATTCACAGACATGTCACCATCGCAACAATGGGTTGTTACATCATCATACTTTTTTGTGAGTAACATCGTGATTTCATGCTTCCTGAAACATTTTCCTAGACTTGAACTTACACGTGTGCATTACGCCCCAGGCGACTTGCTTTGTACGAGAACTCATTAACGCGTTTGTGAAATTGGCTTCATCGAACAGCGCCAATAATTGGGTGATGACTACCCCAACTTCTTCCGCATCGTCGCAAGGATTCGGATTAGATATCAATCGCCTTAAAGAAACGATCGTGCTTAGGTTAAGAAATCTCGTAGAACTCGAAGAAGAACTACGGCACACCGCTTCAAAATGCTATACCTTTGCACCACCAAGTATGTTGAAGTCGTTTGATCCAGATGCATGTTTCCTTTGATCATATCTAATTTTGTTTCTTGCCACATCACGGACGTAGACCTAAATGTCTTGGCTCCGCCTAAAGCATTGTTTCATAACGACGATTACGACGTGGTCGAAGAGGACTCATCCCATCTGTTTCAAAATATCGACCCAAACGACGAAAAGAATGGAAAGAAGGCGAACAAGACCAAATTGAAGCTTCAAGCTAAACGTGCAAAACAAAACGAGAAGTCAAAAGCAAAGAAGCTCAGTGCCAAGCGTCAATACGAGGAGACTCTGGCTGATCGTACCATGGCTCAGATCTGTCAATTAGTCCCGACCGTCTGTGTTGCTCTGGGCTACCCATTGCTCAGTCCTATCAGTGTCTTTCCATCGAGCCAGCTATCTATGCCTCTTTCACAGTCTAAAAACGCCCCCAAGTTAGCCGAGCCAGCCGTCTTGCTGCTCCTAAATGTACTCAATGACACTTTGAGTAGATTGCTATCAAATAAACAAGCGTCCCGGTTCAAGGCTGATACAAATTCGATTGATGATAGTATGAACACCATTTCAAATCCCTACGACATGGATATTGATGTTCCATCGTCAACGAACACTTCTGATTCACTTGTTCTCGCTACTTGCGATTCCTCAGCAAGAGAGTGCTTTGCCATGCTCGGTACCTTTCTCGAAGCCAACGTATTTCGTGTGATATTCGGACATCTCGTGACAATAGAAGATCTTCGAAATATGTCCGATGACGTTCATACTGATGACTCTGAAGAGCGTATGATCGAAACAGCAAACCTTCTGTTTACCTGTATCGACACTGTTCTGAGTTCTAACAAACTAACAAGGTCGTCCACGGGGAAGAGCTACCTTGCTTCGATCTTGAAGGCTCTGTCTGAAGGATCTGAATTCGGTGAACCCATTCGCCAACTTCCTACTGATGAAATGATAACTATGTTGTACAAACTGCTCCAGCTTATAAACGAAGTTCTTCTCGGCTCGCATACAGATGATATGGAATTTATCATGAATGGGCTGTCTTGCATGTCTGCCATTGAAGCATGTGCCCGTCGTCTTGGCGGAGACAGTTGTGAGATCAGAAATATGCTATCGGAGGTCGCCGATAAGCTGCTCAAACGTGGTTATCTCAATACTGTCAAGCTCAACAAGAGCAATGTAGGAAAAATGCTCTCATTGTTACTCGACAATTCGTACTCAGCGATTCCCACCGATGTATCTGAAGCTATCCAAGCGAATATAGAAAGTCTTGGCTCTATTGAGAAACTGCGACTTCTTGTCAATGATGTCCTGAGCGAACTGCCAAATACCGAGAAGTGCAAGGGTCCAGTTGACCTTTTTCAAACTTGCACCTCACAGACCTTTGGATGCTATTATTCCGTCGTCCTTCTGCATCTAAACAAAGAGCTCTCTGCGCTATTCGAGTCATCTTTAGGGACTACGAAAGATCCAACTGCAGCGAAACGAACTCTAGAATACGTTCACGAGCTGGTCTCTATGATGAAGACTCTTTTCATGTTGACTAAGTCTAACGAGGCTCTAGCGAAGAAAAACGCATTGCTACAGCAGCTCAAGTGGGGTACAAGGTTTCTCGAAACTCTCGTCTCAAAAGCGCTCCCATTCTTCCACGCACATTTTCAGAAACACCAGCAGTCTATCTTGCATATCATTAAAGAGTCCCAAGATGGGTTTAAGCAAATTTATCGAATCATTGCTCATGGTAAAAGAGTCAAAGACTCTAATCTTGCCAAAGAAACACCACGCTCCAAAAAGGCATTGGAACTATTCACCCACAAGGTGAAGGCTCTACTGAAAAAGAATCGCTGTCTAACTGCCATGTGTAAGTGTTGCTTCTCTTACTTTACGTCAATAAACAACGCCTAAACCACCACTAATTCCCAATTGCTTTGACAGCCACCACACTGATGAGGCCCAAAGACATAGATGGCACAATACTCACTGAAGGCAATGAAACGGTAGACCAAGACCATTCGGAAGATGAAGAGAATGACGATGAGGAAGACGACGAGTCGGAGAAGGAGTATGATACTGATGACCAGTCAGTAGAAGATTGATCAAACAAACTCCGAAACCAGTTGCTCCTATGCCTACGCGATCTGCTGCTTTCTGTCAGACACGGGTACTAAGCAGTAGTAGTACAGGAAGTAAATAGCGATCTAAAACACGGTTCTATCAATACATTGTACAATCCATCAAGTATCCCTCTAGATGGCTAATCTCGTTCGACAATGGTGGACAGGCAGCAGCCACACGCACCTGCTGAACTCGGAACATCGCTTACTGTCTGCCCTTGTGAAGAATTCCTTTCGTAAGCCTCCTTTGGATGATAACTCAACGTCATCTAAGTACATAAATTGGGTTGAGTTCAGAGCACCAAACATACAATCAGACCTTCCCACAGTTGTATTGACTCATGGATTTGGTTCTGGATTAGGATTTTTCTATCGTAATATTGACGATTTGCTTCACTCTGGTAAGGTAGGCCGAGTGATTGGCATTGACTGGATGGGGATGGGCGGATCAGCACGTGTCAGTTGCAGGGAGAGTCCAATACGTTCAATTCTTTCACACTATACTCCGTCCAAAATATCTTTTTGCAATGCAAAGTTTAATGTAGACGAATCGATAGACTTCTTTCTAAGCCCACTCGACAAACTGTTCCAGGATCAAGAGCTGTTTCAACCAGGAGAAGACATATGGTTAGTTGGGCACTCTTTAGGTGGTTATCTTGCTGGCAAATATGCTATGGGGATACAAAATGAGAATGCTGGAAAAGTTAATATTTCAAAGTTAATCTTAGCCAGCCCAGTTGGGTTTCAACCACCTCCTGCTCCTCATGAGCGCATCACTAGTGCAAACCTGCCACCTGCGTTTCGAATTGTAGATGCTCTATGGAGCTCAAATTTCACTCCACAATCCTTGGTGAGAATGATGGGAAGCTCGCGTGGCAGATCTGCAATCAGACGTACTCTACATGGAAGGATTCCTCATTTGGATTCAACGAAGACAACTGCAAATTCGTCAGAGTTGGATTTGCTTTCAGAGTACTTGTATCACGTGACGGTGGCGCCACCAAGTGGTGAGTACGCAATGAACTCTCTTCTCGAGCCGGCTGCAAGTGAAGTTGGAGCTGGAGTATATGCACGACAACCTTTGGGTGAAGGTAAAATGATGACAGCATTGCGTGACAGCCAGAGAAAACAAAACTTGACTTCGATCAAGGTGTTGTATGGCGATTATGACTGGATGAGATTTAACGAAAATGCAGCTAGAAAGGAATGTGATTCAATCAAAAGAAATTGCAAAATAGTTGCAGACGTTCATACAATCCCAAACGCAGGTCACCACCTGTACTTAGACAATGCTGAAACATTTGTGGATCAAATTCTGCACTGATGTCTATTGTATTGTACATTCTTGTAAACTTTAATGCATTCAGATCACAGGAGCTATCATATCCTTTTGTTCTTCAATACTGCCAGCTCTTTTGATTGCTTACCACTGATCAATGCAAAAACATTTGGTACATACAGTGGCACAACTCGCTGATACTCTACATATTCTGGGTACTTTGCACTTGTGATTTGTTCAGTTAGCCATCCAGAACCCTGAAAGAGAATGACCAATGATATAATCCCACCACCTGACCAATTCCAAAACGAAGATGAAGCAGCAGCAGAGAAAATGTAGAACGAGAACCAAATGAACTGCTCAGCTGCATAGTTCGGCTTGCGCACTATAGAGAAGAGACCAGTTGTGCAAAAATGATCCTTTGGTTGCTTCTGTAAACTTTTCTTTGATTGAAATTTGTATTGCTGATTGTCTGCAATGGTCTCAATGACGAGCGATGTCAGAAATAAAATGCTCGCAAGTGCATCATATGCATTCAAAGCTGCACTGAAGTCCGGATATTGCTCTGTACAATGCTTTGCTCGCATTGCAGCTGACCAAGCCACAAGAGATGGAGTTGCAATCCAAAGCAGCAGCCAGTTTTGCATTAAGCTAATAAACACGACATTGAACACCACCATCACCCATTTGTTTGTGAGCAATGACCAGACTCCTCCCAATTTACCTTGTCTCAGAATGCTCCAACGATAGTCTTCTTCACCCAGCCATACTTTGGGCCACGTGTACCCTCCTCTTCTGTAGAAATTGTAAGTCAAGCGAACTGACCACAGCGTCGAAAGAATCGCCATCAGTTTGGTACGTGAGTCAACGACGCACATCCATGCATAAACACATGGCAGAATAGACCATAATTTGTCAACTTGCGATAGATTCCCAGTAAGCGTAGACACTGTGAATGTTATGAAGGCAATTGCATGACACGTTATGGCGGTGATGTGATACGGTGTCAAAGTTGATATGAAGTTGTCCGTGAGGAATGACGACGGGACGGATGGAAATTCATTATTGCAGAAGAGCGAATCGTTTTCCATCATAGACATTACTACTATTACTGTTGTTATCAACCGATTGCTTGCTTGGAAGAAGGCTATAGAGCTGCTAAGAATTTAGCCGGTGCGTTTATGGTTTGTGCTGGCTCTATCGTCGAAGTTCGAAAGGTGATCTCGAAGTTCACAAACTCTCACTCTTCTCTCTTCTTCTCTCCTCTCCTCTCTCCCCTCCTCCTGTTCCTTTTCAACGCCGTCGCAACTCGCAACACCTCTCTCTCTAGCTCTCCTAACACCCATTAACATGCCTATGGTAGGTCTGGCGTAGGAGAAGTATGTGGTTCTATTGATGCTCCTCACGTGATCTTTATCTTACACTTCATGTGATCTGCCAATCCCATTCCAATTTCCAATCCATCATCTATTGATAGGAACTACAGACCGGATTCTCTTTTTACTACATGCGACGAAGCAAAAGTGGTAAAACACAACACCCCATCAAAGAAGGGGACAACCCCGATGAACCGGACATTCTCCTCGACGGGTCCAAAGCCGAGGCATTCACCGATGCGGTTAAAAAGATTGGTACTGTGCGCAATGTTGAAGAATTTTGGACCATGTACGACTTTGTAAGTCTAATTCATGAATACGCTGTGTCAATGTATTGTATAGATGATATACTAATGTTCTTGTGACAGATAATACGTCCAGATGAATTGCCAGTGACCACGGATTATCACTTTTTCAGGGAGGGGATTGCACCTACGTGGGAAGATCCTCATAATGCCAATGGGGGGAAATGGACTTTTAGGTTAGTAGTTGAAGCTGTCCATTATTGGTTACCATCAGAAGTGTCTCATCTCATTTTCATTGTTAGGCTTCCCAAAAAGGGTATTCTGGCGAGTAGGTTGTGGGAAGAGATTGTGCTAGCATTAGTTGGGGGACAGTTTTCAGGATTACCTGACGGAGAAGTTTGTGGAGCTGTTATTTCAATTAGAGAACGCACTAATGTGTTGGCTATTTGGACCAAGAGTGGAAAGAATCAACAAATGATTAACAAGGTTGGACAGGCATTGAGAAGGATTCTATCTTTGCCTACCAACGCATTTTCCATGATGTACTATCAGACTCATCCTCGGCCTACTGATTAATCTCAGAGAGGGTTGAATTTTGGAGACGGGGGTGGCACACTCGTTGAAATATCGAACACGAGGTCGATTAAACATCCTTTCATATGTAATGCAACAACCATTTTGGATGAGAACAGTAGCAGCATTTCTAATTGCTATGGTAACAAACTTTTGGAATACCTATTGATAATTAGATCAAACCGATCTGCACAATGTTTTCTAATTCATTATCAAAGTACGTAAGTAAATGCTTAGGCTGTTATTTTGTCTTTTTTTTTTACCTAGTTCCTAAGGAGGCCCAGTCCCGTGAACGTTAAGTTAGGAAAAAATCCGACATTTTGTCCATTCCTAGAGCCGTTCCTAACCTAACAAATTGGTTATGAGCTCAAAAGCTTTAGGGAAACTGTCTAGGTCAACTTTCATTTT
>JALLPI010000594.1:0-24266 GCA_036939935.1 Cyclotella atomus | reverse complement strand
GCGAGCACATGCGCAGACAGAGGGGGGCCCAAATTTTCATTTGACCCCGGTCTCAGTACCCCCCTACTGTCTATGCTGCACACACCCAAACAGCTGAAACCCAAACCCCTACAGGGTCTATGCTGATGAGTACCCCCCATGAGCTCAGCCTAGCCAAAATCGAATACCTCCACCGGGGGTACACTTCTGGCACTCCACTGTAATCTAGAGTAGTGATTCTCAGGAAAAGATCAACTTCAAATTCAACCACTGTCGAACTTCGAATTGAACAGAAAATTCAACGAAGTTTGGCGAATCAAAAAAGTTGCACTCGAACTTCAGGGCAGCGGCCCACAACCACCACAACAATCGATCAACCCAAACAAACTGACCTCCACAACCGCAGCAGCCTTCCATTACATTGCTGATTTGCATAGATTTCATAGCGCTAGAGCAGAGAAAGCTCCATTTCATAACAAAAGTTAGCTTGTATGGTATTATAAGCATCATGGACGACACATCGGCACCCCCAACCAAACGTCTCAAAACCGACGAGGAGGACGAAGGCAACGATGATGTCGCTGTCGCCACTGAAGCGAGTGCCATCGATACAACCACGGCCCTCACCATCATGGCCGAGAAGATCAGTGCCCTCGCTGCCAACCAAGAGAAGCTCCTTGCCGAAAATGCCGAGCTAGTCAGCCAGGTGAAGACACTGACCACTCAGATCAAGCACCTGAAGCAGGGCCTCACCACTGTAAACCAAACGCTGTCGACCATCAACAACGGCCAACAGCGTCTAAACCGTGTCTTTCGCGATCCATCCGATCACACCAAAAGTATCGTCGCAGCAGCCGCGGCGGCAGCCTCCGACTCGTCGGCCATGCCATCTCTCCCCGCCGTGGCAGCAGCCCAAGAAGAAGACATGGACATCACTACTAATACAGGAGAACAGACTCCCTGCAAAAACCTAAAAGGATCCGATAACAACCTCTACCTCATCGACATCCTCCTAAGTCTCCGTCATTACCAATGCATCAACATTGACAAAATCTCCAAATCGAATTATCCACGAGACATTGTCCGTCATTCCGGCAACACCTCCTACGTCAAATACTGTCTCGAACTAGTCGAATTCGTATCGGCCACCAACCCTGCATTAACAGATTGTATCCGCTCTTTGGCCGATTCTTCCATCGAAAACGAAGAAACAATAAGGAATGTGGCAGAAATACTGACAGATGCATGTGCCGAAAAAATCGAGGAGTTTGATTCCAAAAAGGTGAGAAAGAAGACGGCAATTGGATTTGGGAGCAGGATTCGAGAGTATAAAAAGAAGATTGCTCAGTTGATGGGTGTTTTGAATCCGGATCAGGGGTATACGGCTGAGAATGTTGATTTGATTGAGAGGGAGGAGTTTGATTCGTTGTTGGCTAGTACTACTGTTGATAGAGATGGAGATGACGAGAATGAAGAGACTGGAGTTTGAGAAGAGTGATTGAAGTTGGAGAGAAGTTGGAGGTGTTTTTGTGTGCGTTTTTGGAGACTGTGGATGCATTTCATATTTTATATGACAGATATAATAGTTACAGACAATAGAGCTAACTAGATATTCTAGAGCAAGTTGGATTGAAAGAACTGAACAGACAAAACGGTTTCGTTACTTATATTACTATCCTATTGCACACGTGATGAAACCAGATTGCCATGTCGGAAACTAAATAGCTAGAGAAAAATAATAATGTATCGATGCAAATAATGAGCAATGAATGTGCCCATCTTGAGATGAAACTTGAACCCCGAATCTTGTGTATCTAGATGAAGTATTGAGTGCTTAGCAACTTGACAGTGTTCGTCACTCGTTGGCCCCTTCTTCATCTTATTGCTTCTCCTTCTCCACCTTAGGTTCTTCTGCCTCCTTCTCCACTTTATAGGCTTTTCTGCCTCCTTGACCTTAAGCTCTTCTGCCTCCTACTCCACAGCAGGCTTCTGCCTCCTTCTCCACTGCAGACTTATCAGCCTCCTTCTTCACCTCAGGCACTTCTTTAGCATACGAATCGTCACCAGAGACTGCAGCAGTGGCAGCAGCACGAGCAGCAGCATCAACACCGCCCATCATTCCCATGCCATAACCACCAATTGGATATCCCATCATTTGCTGCGCCAAAGCCGGGTTTTCGGCAAAATTGGGATTACCATTCGCCATGGCATTCATATACATGGCCTGTTGATACATCATGTTCGCTTGAGCCATTTGAAACGACATGTACTGACTCATGGACATGTCTCCTGCTCCCGGGGTGGAATGGTGAGGAGAAGAAGAAGCCTGATGATCCGATGACGATTCCGGTAGCTCATCCAAGGCACTGTGTCGTTTGCAGTATCCACCGAGGGCGGCAATTTTACCACAGCCGGGTAAGGTGCACTTTTTGGTGGAGGCTCCGTGAGTTTTGCAGAGGCCGCCTTGGACGGCTACGTTGGAGCAGCCTTCGGTATCGCACTTTTTGCGTGCTGGACTGTGGATATTGGAATCGAGTTCAGGCACAATATAACTGAGCTCTTGAAGTCACACAAAAATTTTGAGAGAAGACACAACTCAAATACTTACCCATGCTTCGAACACAGCCCGACAGACTTGCTATTCTTATCGCAGCCCGGGAACTTGCACGTACGACGCTTGGCACCGTGCTTTACGCAAACGCCTCCCTGCACAATACCGTTGGTGCAGCCGGCGACGGAGCAGAGGCGTTTGCGCGGACGAATGGCCTTGAGGCCTCTGGATGAGGATGATGCATTCGCTACTCCAGGAACTGAGTGGGAAAACTGAGCATATTCCATTGTGTTCGATCCTGTTGGGTGGGGTAGAATGGTTGGAGAGCACAGCAGTTAATTGGAATTGTTAGAAGTCGGGAGGAGTAATGAATTCATGACACGTATCCATCGCTCGATGCTCGAACGTGAAGCTTGCATTATTGCTTATTGCTCTGGCTCTTGCTTGATGGCTCGCGTTGGACAACTATCGTACTTTGGCATTGGTTTTAGGCGGCGTCAGTAGCTGGAGTATCGCACGGCGGCAAGATTTTTCATTATGAAGGAAGGACTGCCTAAACAACGAATGATGACTTTTTTTCTTGCATTTTTTACATTCACACTGCAGTACGAGTACACGTACATGAAAAATTAAAAAAGATGTAAAGTGGTCGGAGATGATCGGTGACGTTGTTCAGTCTCCCTATCTCTAAGTAGCTCTCTCTAGAGATATATCTGATAGTTCGGGTCTTTTCATCTCATCTCTCTCACACTAAGAGCATCAGCCCAATTTTGCTTTTTTAGAACAGAGGAAGGAAATTTGGTGGGACACCAAAATCGGCCGAAGGCTGAGCTCGAGCCTCCAAAAGCTCTCGCCAAAAATTTCTGGCCATTTTTGGGGTACCACACAGAAGCCATGTAAACACAAGCACCAACCATGGAATCCTCACCAGCCAATCAGCCACCAGTTCTTTCCGTACTCCTCCAACCCATATGTGCCCTACTCTTCACCTCAAATCATCAGAGATAAAGTCAACAAGATATCCAAGTATCGATGGGGACCAGACCTCCGCCCTATCAAAGGTCGATGTGGGGGCTGCATGCCGTGGTGGGCTGTCGCTATGGCATTGGAGGACGTGCACGATGATTGGGGAGATTGATTGGGGTTGATGGCGTCCATTAGTTGTCAGCGTTGGTGATGGTTGTGATGGCTGTCATGGTGGGAGCTAGGGGGCAAAAAAGATAGGCTCAACTTTTGCCATAAGCTTTTGGAGGACAGTTACCCTAGAGCATTATTGCTGCTCAAAAATCTGTGTTTGTCCCCATAAAGGCGGATTTCGGACCCCTTGAGTGGCAGTACTAACCTATAAAATGCCCCCAAAATTCTCTGCTAGTGTGATCCCTCTAGAGAGGAGATATCCCACCTAACTTTTTACCCTCCTTACAATATCACAACTTCATTTTTCAATATTTTATGCAGACCAGTTCAAGTATCTATTGACAGAGATTTGAAACAGGTAGAAACCATCTGCTGTATCACGTTAGAGTTAGCAGTCTCATGGCTCTGTGTACAGCCTGTGGGTATGCAGAATGTCACTGAAACTCCCTTCACCTCTAAGAGATCTTAATAAGGGTCATTGCTCATAGCAATAGCAAGTGTAATGTATGGAAATCTGAACTTGCTAGCTAGAGGTAACAAAATTAGATCCGTCAAATCAACTTTTTCATTGTCATCATCGTCAGCATTAGCCACCACAGGAGTCTCGCTATATTGTGTGAACTACGATACTAGTACTAAACATGCCATAAATTCCCGCCATATCCCAGATCACAGCCAAGTGACATATTGATACTAACAATATCAAGTCCTTTCATTACAATACATACTAGCAATAGGAAGAGCGCCTACTCCCGAAGCATCAATTGGCTTGTAGTCATGGTGTAAGTCATGACAATGACATGAAGGCATGACACCTTCTTGTCAAATCTGAGCCGAATCTCATGCTGTTTAGTATCTGGCCATACTTTATACTTTTGTAATATGACAGTAGTTATGGTCAATTATCATGCTATTTATGTTTATGTTTATGTTTAGTACCATGAAGCCACATCTGTGGTGGATTATGTTCTAATTGTGATTCTGCAATCTGTACAAAGACTACAACATGTGACTTTATGAGCTGAAACCGGTTGAAAGTATGGAGCTTTGTCTTCAAAACTGAGCCAATGATCCCATGCTGTTTGGTGACACAATACATGCAGCTGTCAAAGGTGTCCGACAACAAGATTGAGTAGATATATGTGGAGAGGTACACAACCAAGACGAATGAAATAGTAGATGAAACGAGAGATGAATATACAATCAGATAATTAAACATAACTAAGAATATAATTTGTTGTTTTCACAGATCTCATTTTCACTGTATATAGAATATCCATTTAATAACGAATGCTAGTTTACATGTTGCCATCTCCACCAAGGAATCTACTTTGTGGAGACTGATCTACAACATGTGACTTTATGAGCTGAAACCGGTTGAAAGTATGGAGCTTTGTCTTCAAAACTGAGCCAATGATCCCATGCTGTTTGGTGACACAATACATGCAGCTGTCAAAGGTGTCCGACAACAAGATTGAGTAGATATATGTGGAGAGGTACACAACCAAGACGAATGAAATAGTAGATGAAACGAGAGATGAATATACAATCAGATAATTAAACATAACTAAGAATATAATTTGTTGTTTTCACAGATCTCATTTTCACTGTATATAGAATATCCATTTAATAACGAATGCTAGTTTACATGTTGCCATCTCCACCATGGAATCTACTCTGTGGAGGCTGATCCCTTTTCAATCTAAAGCCGCAATTCATAAGCCATCTTGGCACGAGAGATATTGCATTAACGTTTTGATACTTTGCCACCGTCGATCTGCAGTTGTTGTATTTTCATTGTGATGAATCCTTGTGAAGTAGCAAAAATTGCAACGTTGGTTCTCGCACTATAAGGACATGTCGTTCTTCCGCTAGAGGACACTTTGACATAATATGCCGATGCTTGTGCTTACTCCCCCTATTGACTCGATTATGAGGTTGGTTGTTGTGTTTTCAAATGGTGTTTCACCTCTCCCCTGCGAATGATTGATAGTGCATCGATGCTATTATCTCCCAGTCTCTACGTCTTCGACTTCTTGTTTTGGTGCACAATAACAGCCATCAATCGGTGTCACAAGCATGAGGAATGAGGAGACACAACCACAGCCGGCCTCTGGACAGATGACCGCCGTCGCTGCCACCGCGGCCTCATTGTAGCGGCGCTATGGAATTGCAATGATTGATGAGGAATGGAGCAATTTGCAAATGGAAGTGTCGGAGGGTTGGCCGAGCTCCTGCTTCGTTCCCCCAAGTTGACACGATCGAGTTTTTCAATGGACGCAACCCCTTCTCTCTAGAGACCTACTTGGGAGTTCCCCCATTTACAATAGAAAGGCTCCCATCAGAGAGCTTCGATATTGATAGTTGATAGGCAATGCGTTTTTTGGCGGGACGCAGCAGCTCTCTCTCTCCTCTCTCCTCTCCCCTCGCCTCTCTGCATCTTTCCCTCTTCTCTTCCTCCTCCTTAGCATGATAATGATTTGTCAAATCCTCTTCCGTAGATGGGCATTACTCGCAGCTAAAGATGCGTCTTCACCGCTGTGTAGAGGCCTGGCAGCGCTTGCATCTAATTCAGGCAGCGCGCCTCTTGCACTGACATCATGGCAGACATCATTGCAAACATCACGTGCACCACTTCGCTGTCTCAGCAGTGGCAAGCCAGATCCATCCGGATCTGAACTGCACTCGCTCTACCTCGAGCAAATGAACGAGATCAACGCTGATAGAGATGCGATCTTCGGTCCGTCGGATCCTGCGTTGGAAAGTCAAGACATTTCTCAGCTGGCCAAGACTTATTCAGAAGCACAAGCGCAAGATATCGAATCTATTGATAGTCACTCGGATGAACCCGCAGCAGCAGCACCTCCAGCATGGAACAAAGAAGAAGCATACGCCGAACGAGAGGCATTATTTCAATTCACATCCGAAGAAAAGAGCGCATGGGCCAACTATTCCACCTCCAATCCACTACAGATGAATCAACATAAGCTACATCTTATCAAAGAGGCTTTGGCGCACAGAGAACGAGTTGAGCATGCTTCTCAATCAACAGCAACAGCATCCTCCAATGATCAGTCTACAAACTCCACCTCACAATTTACCCATTTAAGCGCACAACAAAATACAATAAGCATGGTTGACGTGGGAAACAAAACACCCACACGACGAATCGCCAAGGCGCGATGCACAGTAACCTTTCCTCCAGAGGTACTCGCCGCATTCTTCTTCCAGCCACAAACCAAAGATATGATTGGACCCAAAGGACCCATTTTTGAAACGGCACGTCTGGCAGGAATTATGGGTGCCAAGAAGACTTCGGATTTGATACCGTTGTGTCATCCTTTGCCTTTGGATCGAGTTCATGTGGAGATTGAGTTGGTTGGGAATCGGGCTGTTGTGGAGTGTGAGTGTTGGGTTACTCATAAGACTGGCGTTGAGATGGAGGTGAGACTTATTTGAGAAGTATATCTTGCATTTATCATGTAAGGTAACTGACTGCATTCTTTTACTTTAATATAATGACATCAAGGCACTCACGGGAGCATCAATTGCAGCACTAACAATCTATGATATGGTCAAGGCAGTGAGCCATCGTGTAGAGATTAGTCAGACGGTTCTTGTGAGTAAAAGTGGTGGCAAGTCAGACTTCGTTCAAATGGAGTAATAAAATTTCACCACAAGTCACATCAGGCATTCCCAAACACACGTTTCTTTATGTTATCTGGTACTTCGCTTTCTACTATAACATTGATCCCAAGAAGACATACATGCTCTAAAAGGTCCAATGAGTCGAAAGGGGGCTTCCGTCCTCATTCCTAGCCTCTGGGTTGAGAAGCATTCGAAAAATTGAAATTGTGGCAACCTTTACACGATAAATGGGCTTCGTCTTCGGCTTTTCATTGGTGCCGCCTTCTTCTTTCTTCGTCTCCTTGTCCAATTTGCCTGAATCCGCGAGAGTGTTCAGCAAATTTCTGACACCATCGACCCCTTTCTTCTTATTCCCATTCATGTTGATGGGGTAGTTGGTCCACATCCTGTTATAGGCCTCTTGAACATCATCTGCGTCAAACCAGGCGCCACTCTTTTCGTCATTTAAACGGAGCAATGTTCTGAGAAGTCTCTGGAACTGGCAATCCTTGCTGTACTTCTCCTTGATAGCCTTCTCGCTCCCCCTCAGCTCGCTCCCACTTTCACAAGAGACAGTTCGCTGATATATAGATTTGTGTAACTTGTTAGGTGACAGGGGCCTATTGGTGGACCTTAAGATATCAGATTCGCTTGAAAACGATGTTTGATTCCATATCACATGAAACGGGTCGTCCGATCCTTCCGTCCCATCATATAACTCATTTATGAATGTGTCATAACTCTTGATCATCTCCCAGTCACATTCCTCTGCAAAGACCTCAACATGACCAAACCCATTATCCTCGAGGATATCTTTGCTTTGGCCAAATATTCTTGCGAATGCTTGGCAATACTCACCATCATCAATACATTTTCCTCTTGCGATCACTTGGTGAGTTGGTGCTCTACGATGAGACCACACGGATCGGCTGCGCGTAAGCTGTGAGTACCCAGAGATTATGACCGGAATCTCAAGCCCCCACTGGTCACTGTCATTGATTGCATCCAACACAGCACAGACGCTAGTGCCCTTCTCAATATCGACCCTTTCATCGGTTGGATAAAACACTTTGATATCAGTTGGTCTTTTCATTGCCTCATTGGCCGTGGCTATTGTTATAGCAATTACATCTCGGTCTTTCTCCTTGAGAAATTCTTGAATCAACTTCGCCTGTTGATCGATATTTCCGGGTACATGAACAAGGTTGTTTGTGTTGACGATCACAAGAGAACGAGGTTTCTCGCAGGCAGAGCTCACGAAGTCAAGAACGGATTTACTAGTGAACAAGTTACGTTTATTCAGTTCACCGCGACATAGAAAGATGTTCTTATTATTCTATAATGATGTTATTGAGGTTTCAATAATTCAGTACATGAGATAAGTAAACGGTGAAAAGTAACACAAAATACAACGGGCAACGATTCACATACCTCATCCTTGGGTGGCTGTGCCATGTCGAGACCAACGTAATTATCGCCAGGTTTCAAGCGATTGAGCTTGACATTTTTGGCACCAGCTTCCATTATGTCAATTAGCGTCGGGACCGGTGTTGCAGTGATACCGATGACGCCAAGAAGCTGATGCTGAAGAAGCTCACGAAGCTCACCTGAAGCTTTTATATTTGTGTTCCGACCAGCAACAATATCACACTCGTCACAAATCAAGAGGCAATAGTGTTCCATCTCAATATCTTCTATCATTTCCCTCGCCTTTCGGATCTGATTATCCGAACCTCCTATCACCAAAGCAGCACCGTCGCTTGTACTGGCCTTCGGGCAAAATCCCTCTTTCATGCAATTGTAGTTGAGGACTGAATCATCCTTCTTTGTAATGCAGAAAATGTTTTCATTAGCAAATGTTTCTGCAGGAAGGAGTTCCCTTACTATATTCTGTATCTTCGGCTTAAGGTCGCTTGATAAAGATACTTTGTCAGTAATGATCACCGTTGGCACCATGAATGCAGATGCGACGATAATGTTGAAAGCAATTACTTTTGTCTTTTTGCATTGCCAGGGACCTTGCGTGATATTGATAGGAAGATGTGTCGCTGATCGAAGATTGGACTTGAACTTCTTCTTCTTGTCAGACTTGGGCTCCTTGTCATCACTTTCGTCGGAATCTTCATCTGAGCTCGAATCATGTGAAGCTCTCTTAAGCCAACCTTTTGGCTTCGGTCTGACCGCAAGTGGGGTAAGGAGCATCATTGCTAGATCTAACCCATACTGTCTAGCGGGGAACCTGTCTGACAATTCGGCAAGTGATTTAGGATCCATTTGTGCCATCTTATCGTCTAATCTCTTCTCGGCAAGCTCTAGGAGACGACCACTCTCACTCCACTCATTATATGTCTTCAGTGCTTCTTTGCCATCTCTATCATATTTCAAGAGATAAATATATTCGTCCAAAGGATTATCTGTAGCAGCTGCTGACGGCTTCTTGCTGTTTTCATCATCCGGCTTCTGTGGAGGCTCCGCATCCTCATCATCAACTGCTTCGTTTCTAGGAGGTGATGCGCCGGGAGTATCTGTTGGTTCCTGCCCATCTGCTCGCCTTTCTCGGATTTCTTTTAGGCTTTTCATCAAGACACCCTTGTGAGCTCTTGGCATGAAGTCCAGGTATTTTTCATCATCTAGGTACTCTTCAATGGAATCAACGTTATTCCAACCATCATGGATGAAACTATTCACGTACTGCTTTACGACATCGCCAGTCAAACGAAAACGGGCTAACTGCTTCAGGAGCCACTTTGATAACTCGCAATCTGATTCTTTATCCATGGTAATATCTACAAGTTGTTGTCGTTTTGTCTGTTCAATCGAGAGATAGAGACCGATGTGCTCCACTTCACAACAAAACTCAGGATCTTCGGATCTTTGAGCATTTTGGATTTAGAGTTAAAGGTAATTTCAATCAAAACAAACTAATATACCTCTAATACCATTTCCCGAATTTTTTCCATGTGAAGTACATCAACTCTCATCTTCGGCAGCACCGCGAAGACAAGATGGCGGCCGAAGAAGGATCTTTGTACGCCTACACAAAGAAGCTGTATGATCTGAGGGAGAAGAATAACGGTTTGAGCCTTGAGCAAATCGAGGGATTGCAGATTGTAAGTCAGAGCGACAACTCTGCCTATGCGAAGGAGCTTAGGAGAATGATGAAATTGGATTTGCCACGTAATGTTGTAGAACGTACTGCTAAGAAGTTTGATTCATTTCGAGCACGTGGACCAGTATACAAGTTTGAGAGAGCGCGTAAGAAAGCAAAGTATGATATTGAATCTAGCAGCTCGTTTGATGGTGAGCGCAATTAAAATTGCACATGATACCTTCCTTTTGTGCTAAATTTGAATGTTGTATCCTAGACTGAGGTTTGATGTTGATGCACTATTAGGCCAAAATGATCAAGCAGTCCAAGGCACTACTGTACATGACACGGATGAAGAGTTTGGAACTGCTGATGAAAATCCTACAGATACAACTTCTTCGTACAAGTCAACGAATTATTCAGATGAAGAAGATTCAGATAAAGAAGATCCCAAGAGCAGCTCCAACGATGAATCAATGAGCAGATTCATCGATGAATCACGTGAACTCTACATGGGAAGCAACAATGATGGTGACGAATCTAGTCAGAATTCAGTTGACAAGAACAATTTCAATTGTAAGAAATAGATTGTTCGTTATCCTCATGTATTGTAACTCAATCTGAATACTTGCATTAAACCAGGTGATGAACCCACACCTTCAAGTGAGTCCTCTATTTGCTCAGATCATTCTACAGACCATTGTGATTTTGAACTAGAAGAGGTCGACACCGAGTATTACAAATCTACACTGAAGAAGAGTAACCTGTTCATGTCTATACAAGGCTTCAAGTCGAGTCCTCGTGTTGCATCCAGTGACACCACCGCCACTGTTGTCGCTCCGGGTGATGTCGAATCGCTAGAGTTTCGAGGCAAGACCTTTTGCAAAAAGTCTGTCTACCAATATTCTCAGATCGGCAGGCAGGTTAGAACTGTTTTAGTTGGAATCCTTTCATTTGTTGGCCAGGATAAAGCCGAGTGTATTGAAGTGGCAAGCTTCGAGGAAACGTTCATTGGAGAGATTTTCAATGAGTTTCAAGATAAGAATGCATTTGATTTCGAACTATCAGACTTTCCCAAGTATGTACAGGTCGTCACAAATCCTGAGAGCCATCTGGTTTTAGACTTGGCGAATTTTGGTGATCAGAGCCAAGAAGTGCCAACGCTGCCAATTATGATCTATCAAGCACAGACTGACGAAGACCGATGGGAAGCTTTTGGATATTATAACAGTGGTGAATGTCCACAAATGGTTAGCACTCGATGTGGTCGCAGATCTACTAGACCTACAATCATTGAATACTTCGCTGGGGCGGGAGGTTCCCACGAGGCGTACAAAGCCGTAGGATTTCGGACGATGCAGCTCGTCGAAAAAGATGACACTGCAGTCGAGTCTTTGAAAGGAAACAATCCCGAAGATATAGACAAAGTATACCATGGTTGTGTCAACGATGCCATTGATGAAGATCAAGCAGAAACTCCCGATGTTTGCCATTACTCCTCCCCGTGCTGTGGGTTTTCAAGGGCCAATAGGAATGGTGGCACGAACGACCAAGTCAACAATGACCTTGCTCTTAAATTTGTAACAATGCTGCAGAAGAAGAGGCCCATCGTTGGCTGTTTTGAGAATGTTATGGGTATGTGGAGGCGCAAACATGTCCACTATCTGATCAACATCATTGCTGGCGTTCTTAAATCTGGTTACCAAATTCGGTGCAGCAAGTTGAACACTGCAGATTATGGTGATCCGCAATCAAGGAACAGATTATTCATGCTTGTTTCGAAAGATGGATTTCCGTTACCAAAGCTTCCTCTGAAGCAGTACGGAGAAAGCCTTGCACCTATTGTCACTGTGGGTGATGTGCTTAGAAATATAGGAGATACACCAGTGATCAACTCTGACCTCGGTTGTCTGGATCCCTCAAAGCCTGCACCAACTATTACTGCAAATGGGCGCCAACCAATGCATCCCTTCAAAAATAGAAGGCTCGACGATAAAGATATGCTGAGGCTCTTTTCTCTTCCTCCTGAGTCCTTTGTACTCGAAGGAAGCAACAAAACAAAGCGAAGAAGGCAAGTGGGAAATATGATCCCATTCAAGACGATGTGTGCAGTTGCTGGCGAAATGATGCGAGTTTTGGAGTTCAAGTACAGCCACAATACTTCAGATCTTATGCACAACGAGTAAGATGCTGCTTGCGGACTAATAGGAGGGTCAGTTGGGATGTTTGTACAATATTATATCTGTATGGTATCGCTGTGATAACTTTAGCATTTTAGGTAATGTGAATGTACCGGCTGCTTCTTGGACCTTCTGCAGGATTGGCTGCGACATGGTAGACAGAAACAGCAATACTAAAATTGATCGAGCATCAATGAACCTCAATTCATGCTACCCTCCAAAAGTTTTGATACTCTAGACCCACTAGCCCTCCCCAGCGGAACCACCTGCATTTCAGCACCAGGTTTCTTCCCAGACACTCCAGTCGAATCTTTTGTCGCTGTCTCGCTACTAGATGCACCCCCTTCTCCTGATACAACACTAATAGCAGCAAAGACGGCATCTTTTTCATTTGTCTCCTTCTCTTGCCATCCAGAACCCCAGTAGGTAGTTTTTCCCAATTCAATCACAGATTGTCTCACTTCATCCGTAGTCTTTGGTTTTTCCGCCGAAGTAGTATTAGACTTGTGTTTTCTCTTGTCATGACGAGTACCCACAACTCCAGAGAGTATAGATCCCATAACTTTGGAGGCAGATAAAGATAATTGACGATCATGCTCGAGATTCTCTTGTGTGGGTGGGAATGGTGGCATAAATTTGGGTACGTAGGATGGTTTACTGACGGAAGATTTGATGGATGCTTCAGTTGATGCAAGAAGATGCTTCGATGAAGTTGTTGCGATAGCATCAGATTTGGCTTTGGCTGTTGTAGCGGCGGGAGCAGTGCTTGGTTTCTTTTCGGATTCAGCCTTCACATCTCCATATTTGGCATCCTTCATCTCAATATCCTTCTCCTCTCGAATACAACCCCAAGGCAATACACTTATTCGAGTAAAAACGCTATCGTCCATACGCGCAGTCTCTTTCATTGCCACTTCTTCCGCAGCACGAGCAATGCGAAGTACATCCGCTTTCTTCTTACTACTGCTATCAGCGGTACCTTCACTCGACTTTCGTTTCAAAGTGGGTTGTTTCTCACGACATGCCTCCATTTCTGTTGCCAAGTCATGTAGTGACTTGGATGTGTCTTTGTGAGAATAAGAAGAGGCGGTAATTGGGAATGGAGTCACGTTGCCCAGGTAGGGTGCATGCCATCGCCCGGCACCCAACGGAACATTGGATTTATTGAGTGTTTCATTGTCGGTAGTACCACCGGGACCTATGCTACCCTGCCTATCGAATGTGAAGGATACATTCTTTTCATTTCCGACTGTAGTAGGTGCTGTGGCTGCCAATCGCGATAGTTGTTTGCCGGTAGTGGTAGCAGTGGAAGAGATGTTTGCATTTGCCGCAGTAGCGCTTGACATGAGAGTTGACATGCTCTTTCCTCCTGTTGGCTTCTTGACGGGTTCATTGACTTTAGGTGCGTTGGTAGCATTGGATCCATCAAGTTGAGTAGGAACATCACTTGGGTCTTCCCCCTCCAATGGAATCCTATGCCAATCAGGTCCAAATAGAAAAGTGGCTAGACCTTCCCATCCCCCAGTGCTGTTGCTACTTTGAGACGTTTCTCCATTGACATTATTTCTATTCATCACTGCGCTCGATGCACTTGGTATAGAAGAAGCCAACTGCTCTGCGGCTGGACACGTGCATTCTTCAATGGCAGCAAGGACATCGTAGACGTTCACGTGGGCAGAGGACCGGCCTGATAGTTCTACATTATTGGAAATGGTGGATCCAATCTGTTGGGGATTTATCCAGGTGATATTGAGATGTATGTATGCAGTATTCCATGTTCAAGCATACAGTTGGCAGACAATTATCAATACATCAATTTGAGCACAAACAACATAATATCACCCTACTTCGGCATAGACAGTGAAATCCTAACAGAAGCTGACTGATCAAGACTCTCAATGCGGGAAGGAAAAGTGGACACAGACAGATCTACAATCTCCAGCTCTACAGCAACCGATTGTAGCACTCGCCATGACCATTTTTGTATCTACTATTACAAGATCCATAACGATCAATCTATCATTATAAAAAGAGGCAGACCCTCACTCAGCTATAAAAGCATGACGAGATTCAAACTGCACAATAATCAAAGACCAGGAGGTATCTACAATTAATGAACAACCCACGTCGTGACAGGATGTGTATATCATGTACGTACCCTCTCCAGATAATCAATCAAGACACCACCCAGCGCTTCCATCGCCTTGGTTTCCATGCCCTCAATCCCGAGATGGAGGGCGGCTCGTGCTATGGAGCGGTGGGCTAGGGAGGTGGTGTAGAGTGAGTCTGTTGTCATGGTGGCTCAATGATAAAGGGCATGCAATAGCAGTGGATGAGCGGACGGAGAGAGAAGACGGAAGTGAGGCTCGCGTGAGGCTGTGAGGGAAGTGTGAGGGGATTGGTAACTGAAAACAGCTGAAACAGAGATATTCAAAATTAGCGTGAATCACTGACTATTTCACACATTTACATGACAGTTCACTCCCCCGGTCGGCGTGCTATTGCCGAATTGCTAGTTGGCATTGTTACTGCTGGCCATCATTTTCATTTGGGCACGGTGCAATCAAATAACTGTTACAGCTTACAACTACCATATCACATATAAGTAAGTCTTTACATTGTCAGTTCAATTCTCAATTCAATTTTTATGTCTCAGTAAGTGTGTCAACCCTAAAAGCTGCCAGTTTGAGGCCCACTGCATTCACATTTTCTTCAGCTTAGCAGTTTCTTCTACACGAGTCATTGAATACTGCAGCAGTTAATTAGAAGTGCAATAGAGATGACATTATATGAGAATCTGGCTTGTAATTCTATACCAACAATGACATAATTACTTACGTCCAGGCCAATGATCATCACAGTCGTCCTCACAATCCTCTACGTCAACCGGTTTGACATGAATAAATGTTAGTTCAACTCAATGCAATACACATGAATTTCTTCATGAACGCACCTTCGCAGTCCTTCTTGCAATCGCGTTCTTCCTTCTCGCAGTCCTTACGCTCATCTTCGTCCTGTTTGTACATGAAATATTATGGTTGATTAGCGAAAGCATTGCTAAAGTCGTGACAATAGCACATTTGCTTACCACTTTGTCCTTACAGTCTCGTTTGCAGTCCCTATCACACTTCTTGTCCTCGACATCAACCTGATTTGGAAATGATATGATGAGCTACGCGTATTGACAAAGTAAATCAGGTAATACAACGTATCAAAACACGAGAGCTCACATCAAACACAGCTAAATTCTGCTGACCACTATCATTTGGTCCACCTCTCTTGCGAGATCCTAGCCCAGCATCGTTAGCAAGGTCGTCCGCGATATCTTGGCAATCGTATGCGTCCGTCTTTTTGTCAATAAAGACGATAATGTCATCTCTGGCAAGTCTGTCATCCTTGGGCTCTTTATCAACCACTGCCAAGTCCATCGCATAGCTGTCCAGTACCCATTCAGAAATGGCTGAGACGCATTTACCGACCTCGCTAGTGTCTCCGTCCTCTGCTATCATCCACAAGATGGGATATTCTTCTTCTTCGTCGTCGAAGCTAATGACGTAGGATTTGTCGTCTCGGAAGCCTTTCTTGCCGTTAATGATGCGGTAGGATTCGTTATCATAGTAGTCCTTGTCTTTCTTTCCACTTCTTCCAGACTTGAGGTAACGACTTAGCTGCAAAGTTCGTGGTTATGCAAGAATTATGTGAGTTACATTCATGAGTTCCAGAGCATTTACAGGTGTAATATGTACTTGTCTTACCGAATGGCTTTGGCTTCCACGAATGCTATAAGCTGTTCAATACAGAACAATGATATGTCAGTCATTGAGACATTTGTCGCAATCAAGATGCATTGTATATTACTCACCAGAAGCCCCACTAAGTAGTAGAATTGATGCAGCGAGTTGTGTCTTCATTGTTGTTCGCTGTTTGGTTTTTCAATATTCGTGTTGTTCGTAATGTTGTATTGTATCGTATTTCGATCAGATATGAAATTAATGAGAACTGACTTGTGTGATTGTTTCTTGGAAAATGTTTCGACTGGTAAGTTGACATGGGGTTCGGATAATAAAGTGTCAAGATATCTCGGGGCAGTGCACACATAGATCCGATATGAGAACCCCCGGTTGCCCCGGAATGATTCATCACATGATGACTCCTCGAGAATGAATACCGCGGCAAGATAGACGGAGCAGATTGATAATTCCGTCCTTGTGCACGGATGCCGATATGGGAACTCCAACAATGACGTGAATTTTCTTTCTTTGGTGGTATAACTGTGGGCTATCAATCCATGAAAGAGATCAATAATGTGCGGAGAAGATAGTAATGAACTACCAGCAGCACAGCCCATCTATCATTTCTTTCATATCCTCGATTTGCACAACATCGGAGGAACTGCCTACATGTTTGATGAGGTCACATGCCGTGGTTCGTCGGTAGAAAAAGATTAATGATTGATGGTGTGATTTACTGATTTCCTATCTACCTGCCTCAAAATAAGTAGGAAGTAAATAAATAGCACGTCATGGCGCATCCATCAACCATCCATCAACCTTCCATCGCTCCATCGCCCATCACCACCCAATACGCTAGATGGCACTGCCAAGCAACCGGCAGCCGCCGCTCTGGTTACTTAGTTCACGAGGACAAAACAGATTGTAGGACATATATCAACAGAATAAGTCATGGTACAGCTGTTGAGATCTCTTACACTAATGATGTTTTGTAAGAAAGCCTCGGGTTTATTGCTTCCTTACCAAAACAGCAGAGCTTCAGTATGGCACACATCGTCTAGATGTGTTAGGTCCTTTTCAACACTTCAAAATGAAGATGAGAAGATGGATGCAGAAGAATCTTTGGTCAATGGTGCGGCTCGGAGTAACACAGTTCCTGCTGGTGACAGCAGCAGCAAACGAAAGAGGCCACAGCCACTGGAACCACCACCTGGTCCAGAAACCTTTCCATTATGGGCCTATGAGCCACGTCCATTCTTCGAGTTTGAATTATTATATGAAAGTAAGAAGAGTTTGGCTAGGGTCGGAAGGATCCATACCGTGAGTGAGATGTAGTCGTTTGACAATTTGGTTATCAACAACTGGCCTGCAAAAAACCTAAACCTCTTTACTCTTTATCTGTTACAGTCTCATGGAGTGATTGACACTGTAAGTACCCAAAGGTGATCACCAATCGTTTCAAACTGTACAACTAAACTCGATGCATCACTTCATAACCACAGCCAGGCTATGTCGCAGTAGCCACCAACGCAGCCTTAAAAGGAGTCGATTTTCGTTCCGCCGACGAAGCTGGACAGCAATTAATCTTTTGCAACACTTATCATTTACTCTTACAACCTGGAACTGAAGTTGTCGAGGAGGCAGGCGGACTACACAATTTTATCAATCGAAAAAATGGACCGCTAATTACCGATTCGGGCGGCTTTCAGGTGTTTTCATTGGCATATGGCAGTGTTCACGAAGAGTTGAGTACCGGAGGTGAATTGAAACGTGCTTCTCCAAAAAATAAGGGTAGAGATTTAAAAGGGAATGCAGTCAAAGTGACGGAAGAGGGAGTGATCTTTAGATCCTATCGAGATGGAAGGAAGTTCCCTCTGACTCCTGAGAGTACTGTCCAAGCTCAAAAATCATTTGGTGCCGACATTATTATACCTCTGGATGAATTGCCACCGTATCACATTGATCCTACTGTGTTGAGTAATTCTGTGGAAAGAACGCATCGATGGGAGGCACGTAGTTTGAATGAGCATTTGAAGGATGTGAAAGAACAAGTCATGTATTGCGTCATCCATGGTGGATTGGATCGAGATTTGAGGGAAAAGAGCTTGGAATATTTGACGTCCTTGCCATTTGACGGGTATGCCATTGGCGGAAGTTTAGGCAAGAATGGTGATGAGTTGATGGAGCTATTGGAGTGGATGATGCCCATGATGAACGAAGATACTGGCAAAGTCAATCGACGCAACAAGCCGAGACACTTGTTGGGTATAGCTGATGAGCCAAGTATATTCGGAGCAGTGAGGAATGGGATTGATACTATGGATAGCTGCTACCCAACTCGACTATCGAGACATGGCACCTTGTTATCTAGAGAAGGCAAAGTTCACATCAAGAGTGGCAGATATTCACGGCAATATGGTGTGCCGATAGATCGAGAGTGTCAATGCAGTACTTGCATGCAGTATGATAGACCATACTTGTGGCATTTGTACAAGGCAAATGTAAGTTTATTACATCCCATTTGCAATCATGTTTACAATCCAATGTTGCTATAAATATATTCTTCGTTGCTTGTAGGAGCCCGTCTTCATGCAGCTAGGTACGATACACAATCTACAGTACATGAACGATTTAATGAAACAGCAGAGGCAGTTAATCCTAGATGATAAGATTTGATATAAACATAAAGAATTCAAGGATTGTACATTGCTTATAAAAGACAAAGATTAAGGAACTTTTGCTAGAAGCTTTTTTGTGAGTTGAAGTTCACTTCAGTATTAGGTTCTTGTTAATAGCATTTAGCAGGTGAATTCATCCATAGCCAACAAACCATATTACACCTCAAAGATGCTCATCTCAACTTCTTACTCAAAACAAAACAATCAGGGGGATCAATCCTCTTATAATA
Source organism: Cyclotella atomus (assembly GCA_036939935.1). Taxonomy (NCBI): domain Eukaryota; phylum Bacillariophyta; class Thalassiosirophyceae; order Thalassiosirales; family Thalassiosiraceae; genus Cyclotella; species Cyclotella atomus. The sequence continues at coordinate 5,065 of JALLPI010000594.1, read as the reverse complement.
CCCCTCTACCAATTCACCTTTTTCAAACCCAAACTTTTCATAAAATCGAATAGCATCTTCATTGGAGGTTTGGACATGCAGCATAATTTCATCTACATCCTTTAGTGCCGCGTCGGTATTATGTTCTTGTATGTAGGTTAGGATGGAAGAGAGGAGTGTAGATCCTATAGAGCGATTGCGGTAGGGTGCTAGTGTTGCTAGTGTCATTATGTAGATGCGTTTTCTATCGGGACTTTTTGCATGGTTTGGTTGAGGTTGAAAGATGGCAGAGGTAATAGACACCATGAATAGACAAAACCAAATTTGTTAGCAGTATAAAATAACATGAGCAACACAACATCAACAAAGATCATCTCTACCATCATCTCACCTATCCTTAATCCCCTCAATCTTACAACAAATAGCACCCACCGCAAATCCATTCCAATATGCAAACTTGTTTAAATTTTGACGTACTTCCAACGGCGTGCCATCCTTGGAATTCTTGGCTACCAAATCCGTGTAGAAGGAAGGAGCGTAGGCGATTAGAAGACAGGCTTGGTTTATTTTCTTAAGCTGATGATATAATGTTATGTTAGTTAAGGTAGAGTTTATGTTTGATGTGCAAAAGTGTAATAGCAGTTGGAATTGACAACGATAACGAGACGTCTGATACGCACCTGTTCAACATTATCAGCAGTGATGGTGCCAATATCCACGTTGAGACTATTGCTCATGATTTCTCCTTTGTCTTATCCGCTGTGCCGATGCTTGCTTTATTGATTGGGTCTGCTTGATGATTGGCAAGACTTTAAAATAAGTTTTTATTTTCATTTTCACCAGAAATTCAAATACTTTAATATTATAGAGAGGCACGCAAAGCCAAAAAGCCTATAAAATCTTGCGACAATGTGGCCACCGTTCTCGCCAAAAACTTCGACTTCATTCCTACGCTAACTTTGCAGTAACTTTGCAGTCCAACAAAAACAGCATCTAACCGAATTATAAGTAGATTACAGATCACCACTGGTGCATTCGGAGCAGAAGAGGTTTGAGGTGAGAGCAGCACAGCAGCGGCTTGATTATGGTGTAGTGCTATGGGCTGGTCGCCCTGAATAATTGTAGATTCTCGAGTGGTGCACCCGAGATTCTCATCTGATCTGTGCCACACCTGAATGTTGATTGTCTACGTCAGCTTCAGCTTTCATTCGCTGCTGAGTTGTTTTGATAAAGTAGTTCAGTTCGTTACGCTGCTTGTTTGTTTGGTACATACTTATACATAGACATGAACATGTAGGGTAAAAGATTGATCGTTGTTGCCGATTGATCGCCGTTATCGTACGATACCGGATATATCTCGAAACGATTGCTAACTCATCAGCTCTTTATCTACTTTGTCCTGAACTAGATCGTTCAGATCATCAACTGAATGAATTGGAGTCATGGGGGCATCGTCTCAACACCCACTGACACTCCATCTCGAAGGAGCAACAGACAAGCAGCAGCTCACTTCTACCAAAAGCAGCTCCAAATCCAACCTCGAACCTCCTGCAGTCAACTATAAACACACCAAATTAAAGCCACTCTCCGCCAAATCCATCTATCGAAAATGCTTCCAAAGAAATAACTCCAAATCATCCACCGATGAACCAGAATGGCGTGTCTACGTCTCACCAGACGAAGAAACGGGAGAATCCATGCAAATTACAATGCTTGCAAGTCATGAAGATATGAATCTGACATCTTCTAGTTCTGCCAGTTCCGAAGAGGATAGTGAACCAAAAACTTTTATCGTCGCTGCAGCTGCTGCTACGGGTGAAAAGAGAGGTAGTAAATTGGCCGGAATGTTCAAGAAAAAGGGCGGTGGTGTAGAGGGTGATAACAATAATGGAGACGAGAAGCAGAATAATGGGGATACTAATAAATCCAATGGAGATACAGGAAACAACAACAATAATGAATCGAGTGGACAAGATGATGATGATTCAAACAACAAAGACTTTGTTGACCCCCTCACCTACTTTGGTCCCGAACGCACAACATTTGCCCAAGAATCGACGCTTCCCCTTCACACTGGTTCCGAATCGACGGCACCCACCTCCCATCCTTCTTGGACACCTGCCACTGGAACTAACTTTAGTGTTCGCGTGGGGCCAAATTATGCCAAGACTGGTAAGAAGGAAGCCAGTTTAGACAATCTGTACGAGGTATATTGCGTAAGGTACTTCCGATCACCATGTAGGACTGTCGGTGGTGCCACTCGAATCATGCCACTTCCCGAAATGATGGAACGATGTTCATGTAAAGAAGGTGATGATGATTTGGATGCAATCACAACAAGTGTCAAGGATATGAATGTTGGAGAACAAACGATTCTCAGGGGAGGCAACTCCTCCCATATCGAGTTGAAGAATACCAAAATTCCAGATGTGCTAGTAGTTCACTTTATGCTCCCCTACGAATCACCCAACCCATTCAAACAAAAGGACGATGGACCCGGTGGAGAATGTGTGTATTATCTCCGTCCCTCGCAGAGGTTTTTGGATGAAGTCTCCGGTAAGATCGGTATGACTCCCGCAACTCGACTGTTTGTGCGATGGTGTCATGAATGCCAGACGAGTGTTGAGATGAGATCGAGGTTCAAGTGTATGGCACTTGTGAGAGATATTGAAAAGCATAATATGGGGTTGTTGAAGAGTTATAATGGAAAACCTGTGTTGATTACTGAGAGTGGTAGGGTTTGCAGTGGGTTTCATGGAGATGTGAGGTATTTGGAAATGACTGCGAATGGTAAGCATACTTCCTCTCGTGTGCTGAACGAACAGGATGATGTCAATAAACTCATTACAAACTCTGCCGTCGTCTTTGCAGTGCATTATTGGGCGTTCATGGCGAAGAAAGGTTTTGTTTCAATCATTCCCAAGTTCAAGAACATGCAGTAAGTTGTTTCAGTCGACTCTTTGGTAGTATTGACATCTCAAAATGATATCTAATTTCTACACTTTTTGATGCTGTCACGAATAGGATGGAAGTTGGCTTTACTATAGAAGGTCGTGCTGACAATGAACTCCCCGAGTGCATGCTAGGCTCAACAGTCTTGAGTTACATCACTGACACGACTGGACCAATGATAACTCCTGAAATGCAGCAGCCTGTACATGAGCATCAGTCATAACATCAGATCTGATTGGGCTGATAAATATCTGTCCTAAGATAGTATAAGTACCTTGATAGGCATAGCACTTGATATGTTAGCTTGGCGCTGAGACCGTGCTGCTTGCCTCAAATAAATGTATGGATGTATTGAAATTTGCAACGAATTGTTTTGTGTAAAGAGTTAGTAAACAGTGGCATTGACTCGCCTTGAGAAATCCAACTACTTGTAATAAAACGTTAACATATTTTGCGAGCCACACATAAAGACATGAAGTGAAAGTATTCCCCATCCCAGTTCAAATAAACAGATCATCTATTTTAAGATACAGAGCTAAAACTCTACACACCACCAATCGGCACCAAGCTGCCTCTTTTCTCTGTCAGGAACAACTCTCAATTACCAAAATTGTGTTTTGTTCCGAAGAAATCTACCAACATTATTTCCCCCCTTGAACGAAATGATTAAACTTTCGCTTCTCAACGGATCCCATAAATATACCTCCTGTCGAACTTTACTAAAAACATTTATTCACACACACCAATCATTGTTGCAGTCGCCCAATTGTATCACGCAGCCTAAAAGTAACCCATGCAACTATCCCGAAGCCTTGGCATCTCCCCTCGTCGGAGCAGCAGCACCATTGGCCGGCTTGTCGTCACTGAGGACGGGTGCACGACGGCTATCGTTTAGAGGATCGACATCATCGACGTTTTTAGACAGGCAACCTCCCATTTTGTTTTATTTGAGTTCAGTTTGTGAAGAGGTGCGGGAGCGTATTGATCACGAGGATTGTGTGGATTGCTGCTAAACCGATGGCTGCTGGCGGACGAGTATCGATGTCCGACTTATCTGGTAGCTGATTGGTGTTATGATTGCTTGAGGTTAGTGGTTATGGGGGATGCTCGACCTCTCTATTTCAGAGTGGTTGTGTGGCCTCTTGCTCTTTGACACACTACCATAACAATGCCTTGTGAAATGAAAAGAAGAGTTAAAATCGGAAATTTATAAAGGTAACGTGCATTGATATATATATGAATACCTTATTGAGTTCCAAATAGGATAATTCTCCGTATTTTTTTCAGAGACATTATTGTTAGTGTGCTTATTGGCATGGCTGGTTGGCGTCTGAATGCTGGAAGTTTGGTGTGTCACGCAGTCACGCACATACACTCATTACTTTATGTATTTTTTGCGCAATGGATAGAACTTTTCATCAACTTTTTCGATGCTGATCACTTTGCATCCTCACGAAGATACAATATTTTACAACTGAATTTTCACAAGAAGAAGCGATTGAAATTGATAGAAAGTGATTTTTTTGGTCTCCAAGAATGGATCTGGTCTGTTGTCGGGAGGGCTCGCAATTACTTCGCACCCCAGCTCTAAATTATTATTATTATAAGTAGTCATTTTTTATAGATTGCCACCTGTAGCCCAGCTACCTGTGGCCCCAATTTGGCCCACTTCCCCTTCAGATTATCACCTGGGCCAAATATGGGCCACAGGTGGCTTGGGCCAAATTTGGGCCACAGGTAGAAGCTATTGAGTGTGCAAGCAGCCGCTGCAACTTCACACTGTTATCACATGGCCATCATGGATCACACATGAACCCAGCCACAGGCATGTCACTCATGTCAGGCAGCATTCACAAACAGTTGTTCATGGGTTCGTCAAAACCTACCAAGACCAACTTTTTAATTGAAATGATCGACGGATCGATCGATGGTACAACAAGGCCAATGCAACAATAAACCATTTGCAGTAAAATAGTCTATATTTAGTTCATACCATTATAGACTTCATTGTAAACTTTCGTGTTGTAATATTGTTTAGTTTTAGAGCTGTCTATCTTACAAACATACACATCATAATTGTGCCCACTTCAATCACTACAATTGGGCTGATTGTTGTGTCTTTTGCAGCTTGTTG
>JALLPI010000593.1:0-17232 GCA_036939935.1 Cyclotella atomus | reverse complement strand
ACAAGCCCACACACCACACACAGGGGAATATATCGTGCCCTGCGGGCACGAATAATAACACCGGTTAACACTCAAATTGTCGTCCCAGTTAAGAGGAGTCCCATTTGGTGATTATTATAATCCCGTCTACAATCTAAGACTCACCATGACTGCTGCAGCAAAAAATAATGATTGCAGAACAATGTTCATCAGTATCCAGCAATACGCACCAAATGATGATTATTTGGTAAATGAACAACCTTTCTTTATATTTCTTTGTCATCACTCAGTTTTTTTGTCGATCACAAAACGATCTGAATGCCTCCACAAAGGCCATCACTCCTTGTTCCAATTTGTCTCTGTCCAAATCAGCAAAACATAACCTCGCACACGAACGAATGGCTTGCTTCGTATGATTTTCATGCAGTGAATCAAATGGATCGGATTTATTGCCAGCCATGAAACGGACACCGTGCTCTCGCAAACTGTAGGATGCAAACTCCTCGCTATCTATATCGGTTGGAAACTGCACCCAAATGAAATAACCACCTTCTCTATTCGAAGCAGTTTGTTTTGTGATTATATTAATCCGAGGCTCTACCTCGAGCAACTTGCAGATCAATCTGTATCGTTCTGAATACTCCAAAATTAACTTGTCCAAATATTGATCAAGCATTCCAGTCTCTATTGAATGTGCCATTAGCCTGCCCATGAATGGAGCTACTCCTCCTTGGCTATTGATGTATGCATAGTTCACTAGACGTTGTATAATATGTGGCGGTGCTTCTATCCATCCAACTCGTATACCTGGAGCAAATATCTTGGTAAAGGATGATACTGATATGCAGCATCCATCTGATGGTTCTTCATTGTCGCACGTCGGAATGATGTGATTGTTAAAACGTGTCATTGCAGCAGGGCGACTTGACTGATTGCTTTTATCTCTATCCCAATCCAAAAAATGATACACTTCATCAGCTACGAGCAATATATTGTTACGTATTGCAAAAGCGGCGAGCTTTCCGCGGTCTTCGGTAGTCATAGATCGTCCTGTAGGATTGTGATAGCTTGGTATGACATATATCATTTTAGGTGGAGGGACTTCATCTTTTTCGACCATTATAATCAACCTCTCTATGTCGATTTGTCCCGTTGAGTAATTGTGTTCATCCCCTTCACGATCTGACATCATGGGCAAGGGCATGATCACAAGTCCATGACTAGTAAATATCTTTGGAACTAAAAAATATGTTGGTCGTTCTATCCACACTTCATCTCCCGAATTGGTGCAGGTAGCACAAAGAAGTTCAATTCCGTGCGACACACCATTTGTTATGAAGAATTCTGATTTGTTATTGTTTGCAGTTGCACCCGCGAAATGATCGTTTGTAGCTCGTCGGTCAAGAAATAAGCGCAGGGCAGATAATAATTCAGCATTCCCTGCATTGGCACCATATCCAAGACTTGATACTAACGACTCTTTGTGATTGTCGTTTAGTAGTGATGCCATGACTGATTGAATTTCAGCCGATGGCAGTGCATGATCGTTTGGATGGCCTCGATATAAGTCATATTTTACAATGTTATTGTTGGATGCACTTTTGCTGACTTTATTTTCTGCGGCTGACCCCATTTTGCACAAGGGGTAAGTAGATGCGGATCTTGATTGTTGACATGTCAACAACTGGAAAGATCGCGTAGGTTTCAGCTGTAATAATGTCACCGAGAGCACGCGATAGATTGATATCATGTTGTGCTCATCGGGTTGGCTCTGCTTCAAGGCGTGTGGTGGTGTGCTATGGCGGGAAGCAATCGTGTCATACGACTGACCGAGACATTAAAGCTTGTCTGTTGCTTGTGGCTTTCTTGGGTCAATGAATGGGAGGAAAGACGGTGCGTGGGGTCACATACACGAAACAGATGAACTGCCCATGCATAACTACTCTGCTCATAAGAAGCTGATTAGACTGGGTACGCTGTCCAGTGACTCTGGATCCCACAATCGCAGCGTCGATAAGCGTCCTGAAATAGGTAATTGGAGACTGGAGTATTATTCGGACCGCCGTTGAACTTTGTTGTTGTTGCCGCAGTTGATAGTAACCATGAACACGATATTATCTTCGATCCGCATCCCATCGATGCCAGTAGTAGGTAAAAGGCTGAAAAGTAGAGCCCAAAGGGACTGCAAAAAAGTTGCAGCGATGACGGTCAAAGAAACAGCAATGTCTGATCAAGTCCTTGATCAATCTATCTCCATCATGGACCACAACGAGAGCGTGAATTCGATTGATATACCCATGCACATCAAAAGCTATAACGGTCCACTCAGTTTCCAATCACATTCCGTGACCTCAATCCAAAGTGACAATGACAGAACTCGTAGAGTGAGCTTTCATCTAGACGCAGAAGTACACCACTATCAAAAAAGCACAGAGAATGTCGAGCATTCAAAGTTATACTATTCCTCACAAGATTACAAGCAATTCCAGAGAGAGGCGCATAAAGAGGAAGTGAAGAAGAAATCAGAGGAGAAGTTGAAATCTAGCAACAAAAGAATTGTTGATGAGGACACAGAGGACCTCATTCGATGTATCGCAAGTCAGTTTAGTTTGAAAATCCAATACGATGCATAAAATATATCATACACACCAATTACCAATGCATACACGGGAATGAGCTAGGAAATGGAACGGCGCTACCAGAAGTTAGGATCTTCTTAATATTTAGTATTATCGTTATACAATGAATTAGGCAAATCAATGCCCTCTTTTTTCAACAATGCTTTCCCCATGCGCTTTTGTGCCAGACTATTGATAATTCCTTTCAATCTCAAGCATTGCAGTTCATGCGGATCTAAATCTCCAGGACGCAGAGGGCCTTTGGTTGTTTGTTTGTTGTCATCGCTAGCATTTGGTCCACATTTTGACACAGCACTCATATGGGCCAATGTAATAGCAGTAGCCACACTAAGGTTAAAGCTTTCGGCAAAACCACACATGGGCAGATAGAAAGTTTCATCTGCAAGCTTCCTCATTTCATCTGAGATGCCTCTTTCTTCATTTCCCATTACTACACAGATTGGTCTTTGTTTTGATTCGTCATCTGTTGTATCCGATTTGATGTCAACATCCCAATTTAGGTTACGTATATCCATCGACTCGGGGTTCAGATCGGATGCATATATCAAGCACCCTTCTTCTTCCCGAAGTGTTCTTATAGCTTCTTCTGTTGATCCAAACTGGCGTAATGTCATCCAGCATGCTGAGCCCTTAAATACAAACAGTAGTTAAGTACTCATGTTCATAATATGTCAACGTAGGATGAGGTTTGAACATGATAATCTCACCATGGCAGTCCTCATCCCTTTCTTCTGCCCAACAGCAGCTTTACCTGCATACGAATCTGAATGTACAATGACATCTACATATTGTATGCCAAACGAGTCAAGAGTTCTCAAGCACGCCCACACATTGCTCGGATTGGATGGATTCTCGAAAAGAAACCGTGTGTGTCGTGTTCTTTGAGACAACACTTCATCTATGCGATCCATACGTCTGTCTTGGACATACGGTGATAGAATATCAATGCAATTTTGAACTAATTCTGGAGATAGTGAAAGGAGTTCCGAATGAGATTGTTTGAAGCTTTGTGAAATCTTTTGATCCAAGTGTGCTTCTGATTCGACATAGGATTTGTAGGTGATGGAGTCTGCTGGAATTGTGTTGAGCACATCCTCTGGAATACCCACTTGAGCACTGATGACTATGTCATTTGCAAATCTTTTGTCCATTTTGGGGCTTGAAGTGTAGAAGATGAAGAGGTGTCAGTAGAAAATAATTGTCAACAGCAAACTCAGTACAGGCAAAGTAGTTAATGAGGAGATGTAATTCCTCAGTCTGTCAAGTCGCACTAACTCACCTATCACCAAACTCAAACTTATCCCAATTCAACTCATTGCTATCTTCCTCTACTTCATCGCCGCGCCCCTCCTGCTGCAACTTTTCCATCTTCTTGCGATGTTTTCTACGCGCCCATCTCGATCTGGGATTCTGCCATGCATTGCTGCTGTCAGTTCTTTCGTCATTTGTCACTTCAGCTTCGTTATCGGTACTGAAGCTACTATTCAAACGGACCAAGCTTCTTGATGGATCAATAGAACTTGGCTTATCTTCCATCTGTAATGCAAACTGATGGACTGAACTGACGCACGTGGGCAGAAATGAAAATCTCGTGCATAGAGTGCTTCGAAATGCATTCAGCTTTGGAACGGAGCTCATTAACATAGACGATATCATGATGAAAGTTGAAGGGTATGGGCAGGTCTTCATGGTAGTTCTTTGCCTTGAGACCACATAGCAAGAAAAATGGCTGATGCGATCGCCGATGGCGGATGGCCACTGAAATAATGGCTGTGGCAGCTGAGGCCTGTCTGATAACCCTTTGATATTCTCGCTACTTGAAAAATAAAACTGCTAGTCTCGCAAAAAAGATTCGCAAAGTGCCATATTTTGCACAAATAGACATGTCTGGTATTAGCGAGAATACATATTTTGTTCCCTTGGGCTCTCAAAGTAAAAGCTTACTATGATCATTCATTATTTCGAATCGATCTATGAACTAAATGAAAACATCCAATCTACCTAAACAGATCAGTAGGTCCACATCCATCCTCTTCAATCTTTTTCATTGCCTCGCTCATGTGCCTATCTTTGATAGCCTTAACATCAGCCACTCGTTTCGCAATCACCTTTTTGAGAGCATCTTTACTTCCCTCTTTCTTCATTGTAAACGTTTCTACAGCGTTCCAACCATTGTTAGCGCAATCCTTCAAAGATCCCTTCTCCATTCTCTTGATCCTTTTTACTAGTGCATCATTGGGGATATATAAATTCATCTCTCCTGGACAGTCTACTACCAAAGATGGGTCTTCTCTTGGATTAATGGCTACTATTGTCGCGTGGCAGAGGTTGTCCGGTTTACCCCATTCAGTTCCAGGTTTGTAGAGTTTAATCACGTCACCGACACGGAGCCATTCTTTATTCTCAGCTTCTTGAGATCTGCGTCGCTTGCTTCGACGTTTGCCATTGTCTTCTAAATCCGAATCAACCTCTTGAGTAGTCACTACCGGTTTAGGATCTTCAACCTTTGATTCTTCCGGTTCATCCACTGCCACATTGTATTGATCCAATTCAACCCTGTCCGCCTCCTCATCCTTGGCTTTCTGCAATACTAGTTCGAGATACAATTGTTCCACTCTAAAATGCTGCTTCCCCAATTTATGTTTTTGTTTCAATTGTTTGAAGTAGAGGTCTGATAGGGTAGGACACCATGCATCTTTATTGACATCGCTCTCTCCATAATAGGGCACCAATTGATTCTTACTGACAACACCGTACAATCCAATGTCTTTGGATTTCATTTCCGGATGTGGAAACTGCACGAATTGTACCACAGTGTGCTTGGATGGATCTTTCATTTGCTTTTCAAGCACATCTTTGTATCCGATATACTCGCTTTCGTCGGGAGGAATGCGCACAGGGAAAATGACTTTTTGTGATTTCTTTTTGCTAATGTGCCAGTAGAGGGAGGAGGGGGAGTCGAGGCGTTTATCGATGATCACGGCGGAGGCTGTTTGTCGAGCCTTTTCTTCATTGATTTCAGTAGTGGGCGATGCATCTCTTTTGGCTGCGGGCTTAGTGTCTTCGAATAATTCTTGTGCATCATTGGCAGCTGCGGCAGCGGCTGCTGTCTCTTCTTCGTTCTTTTCGGCTGTGGGAGAAGGCTGAGTCATGTACGTGTAGTTCAAGAGCTCATCGCCCGAAGAAGACGATGAGGAATCGTCGTCGATGCCCATGGCTTGGTGGCTGGCTCTGTCCGTCAGTTGTCAGCGCAGCAAGTCTCTCGGGGCGCTCGCTGTGATGATGTTTTGTCGGGAGGAGGAACGAAAGGATGAAAGTAGGAGAGGCTGAGGAGGGGTATCTTTTGGGTTGGCGCCATCTTCTCATTCTCATCTCTTCGTGAAGTAACAAGTTTGTGATGGCAGCGGCAGGCAAAGTACTACTCAACCATCAGTTCCAGAGCTGATAATGCTTGCTTGAGACAGTGGAGCTGTGAATGCCTTCTTTTCGACGGTTCTGCCACATCTTGTGCATTATTAATGCATCTTCATGCACATCATCCATCACATGAATCGACAGTGCCTCTCCTCCAAGTGCAATTCCAACACTCCATAATGAGCTCCACCAACGAAACCAATTGCGCACGAAACAATATGCAATCTCAAAACAGCCACGAGAGTACACATCAATCTGCAATAATGTCGACTGTTCGAGCACGAATCCATCATCTTTACAAAACATCAACACTAGCAGAACTTTCCGGCTCCCTGGGCGACCTGGGAACATTCATCCCACTTACCACGGCATTGGCTCGAGAACGAAAAATATCCCTAGCACCCTCTTTATTCTGGGCAGGGATATGTAATATTCTATCTGGAATCAAATGGGATGTGCCCATGTGCGTCCAGCCAATGAAGAGTATAGCTGCCGTGGCACTCTCTGGTGATGTGCAGAATGGTGGATTGGATGCACTGAGTGTTACTACTGCTGGTATTCTAACTGGTGCTGTTGTATTGTTTCTCGGTGTTTCCAATTTGATGGAGTTGGTGAATGCTATTGTGCCAGCGACTGTGGTGGTGGGGATACAGGTTGGAGTGGGTTTGAGATTGGCTAGTAAGGGTATGAATGATGTTATGGATTTGAGTTGGTTTGGTGGTTATGATTGTATTGCGTTGGCTGTGGGGTGTTCTGTCATGAGTTTGTTTTGGTTGAGAGAGAATGAATGTAAAGACGAGAAAATCAGAGCAAATGAAGATGAACAACAGACAAGTCAGATCAATTCGGATTTGTCGACTGATGAGAATGTTGAAATGGGCCAATACAATCAAGAGAGTCAAGAATCGAGTCTCCACTTGGAATCATCACATTCCACAGCAGTTGCATCTTCGCAACACACATCGCAATCCGCACTTGAATCATCCTTTCAAGACAATGGCAGATCTCGAGACGATGCACTTGATCTGCCAATAACAAGATCAACGCAAATGCAAAAACTTTGGAACAAAGCCTGCTGCTGTCTCCATCTCTCACCATCAACTCCTCATCCAGTTGGCATCTACCTTTTCCTAATCGGATGCATATTTGCCATCGTCACATTGGCAACAGCCGCTCCCGATTCAGGCTACGATTTGCCCCTTCATTTCTTTGGCGCAGACATAGCAATCAATGCACTCAGCGGTGTCTCGTTATTAGATTGGCGCATTGGCTTCTTCCGAGGAACATTGCCTCAGCTACCACTCACTACACTCAACAGTGTCATTTCAGTATGCTGTTTGGCCCATCAATTGTATCCAGAGAAACGAGATGAGAGTGCAAATGACAATGCATCAGATGCGGTCATATCAAGAAGAGAAGTGTCCATATCAGTAGGATTGATGAATTTACTTCTTTGCCCACTTGGTAGTATGCCGAACTGCCACGGTGCCGGTGGCTTGGCTGGTCAACATCGTTTTGGTGCAAGACACGGTACATCTGTGATAATGTTGGGGCTGTTCAAGGTTTTTCTGGCCATTTTCTTTGGTGGTAGCGCATTGACCTTGCTGGATGCTCTGCCTACAGCAGTGTTAGGTGTTATGGTAACTATTGCCGGTATAGAGTTGATTGGTACCGGCGTAAGCATGTTGGTCAGTATTGTGGAGAAAGTCAAAGAGAAAAGCATCATGCAAGCGAATACAATACTGCGTGAAAAGACATTGGTGGCTATGGTGACTGCTAGTGTCATCATAGCTACGGCTAGAACTGATTACGGAGCATTGGCAGGATGGGTAGCACATATGATTTATGGAGACGGGTTTGTCAGTTTTATGTCATGGGTGAGGAGAAGAAGTGGAATATAAATTGTTAGTGCATTTTGAGTTCTTGAACACAAAATCTCTCTCAGAGTGTGATTGCTACATCATTTAAAAGGTTAACATACATGAACATGTTGGGCTCCATGTCCCAGTACAAACATTTACCCCGTTGTCATTACACTAGGTGATAAGTAATGATAACATTGACGTCATCTTCGATTTCGATCTCATGCACAACGCGATTCTGACTAGAGGTAGACCTTCTCAAATATCTCCATCCAAGCTGTGATTGAGGATGTTGAAATGTTGAACTGACGTTCGTGATGGTATGATCTGATGGAATTGACTTGAGGTAACGTTCAAAGTCCTCTTCTGAAGGAAAATCTGAGATTAGTGCTCTTCGCACAGACATATCGTCACTGCTGCAGTGTAGGCTATCGGTGTCATTCGTCACGCTTGTTGGCGAGTACTGGCTGGTACCGTCAACATTGCCGTACATTAGTTGGAGGAACTCAAAATTGCTCGTGTCTGGCTTTTGATTACTCTCCTTCCTAGTTCTTGAAGTATAATCCATGCAATTACCTACAACAGAAGAGAAATGACGGAGTTATTGTACCTATTGCTTCCTCGACCCCACAAAAAGCCATGCACGAGTACATACCTAAGTCACGGTTGTAGAACCTCTCATCCCAATGTCCAAGGCCAAACCCGTGACCTAACTCATGGCACATGGTCCACTGCTTGGAACCATCAGTCATACTATCCAAGTGATAATCGTTCATCTTAGCTACAGACGAACTAATGAAACCCTGAACCACAATGGCAATGTTCACTCCTACCCAATCTGTATTGCCGTAATCACCGTTACAAACCTTGAGTACGTTGCGGACCGGACTGCACTCTGAATCATAGCTCGACATCTCTCGAACATTAATGGTAAGAGCATCAGGTTGTCCATCATCCCAATCAGATACCGCAGTTTGCAAAAAAGGTTTCCACTTGTCCTCAAGATTGTCTAGAATACTGATTTCAAGTCCGTTACATCCACGTCCTGTATTCCACAGTGCAAAGTCGTAGGGACTATCACCACCATGAGGGTTCAAGTCAAGATGATCTAGAAGAGATGGTAGCCATGATGTTGGATCAAATAGTTCGAAGGTTGTAGTCTTCTCGCGGTTTGGAGCAACAGATGCAGCAATGGCAATGATGGTACATAGAGCTAAAGCTACAATAAGGATCTTGCGTCGCTGGAATGTTGATCTAGGAGCCTCCTCTTCACTGCAGTTGGAATCAATTGCTTTTGTTAGGCTGTTCGGGCCAGTTTCTATGGATGTTGGGCACGGATTCTGTGAAAGTTCGTGTACATCCATAACTTTCGAACACGAAGGCATCATCTTCATCTACGGTTCTGCAATGATATCAATATAATGCACTTGTACGACGACTTTTGGGTTGGTTAATAATTATTTATGAGATGCTTATAAGTATTCTTGAATTCAATCGATCTGATCTCAAACCAGAGACCATCAAATAAAAATCCACACGAAGCAATCAAAAAATTCGACCGTGAATAAGTGAGGGCGAGATATCGTGACGAAAGACCCACAAAACCGCACGCCGGTATGACGTGTTGACGACGCACGATACAACAAAATTCCGTTCAATCGTCATTATGATGTCATAGTGATACTTCGAGTCATAGACTCACGTGTTCTAATAGATTCTATCGGAGTTAAGTAGGATGATGATACGTCTTGTGCTACGGCTTCATCTCCCGCCTCCTCCCGCATTGTCCCGCCTCCACTTTCGTCCACCGTTCTTCACCAAAACACCACCACTCAGACACTGTTCGTGGGCGCCTCTCATCCACCGCAGTCGATGTCTAGGGTCGATTGACGATGAGATATAGCCTTCATCAGCATCGATTTATTACAACTACCGCTGCTGCTACTGCTGCCTTCCGCCTCCTCTCTGGTGCAATAATTTCTCAAGCCTTTCATCATCTCAGCTCTTCCTCCACATATCCATCACGCTCATCACATTTGCAAGTCAATGCCATGTGGGATCCTGAAACACAAACCTACGCAGATGGGGTAGTTCCCTCTCATCATTCTGCTTTAGAAATAGAAGAGCTACTGCAATGCAACGATGGGAAACTTAAGATATTTGGCTACGGTTCGTTATGTTGGCACCCTGGCAGCGAGGGTGTTTTATCACTTGCCAATAACAATCCTGACGCTGACGGTGAACCGAAACGAGTACAGACAACGACAGGTAGAGCGATTGGCTATCAGAGATGTTGGTCTCAACGATCGGCAGATCATCGTGGTACTACTGGATTTAATGGGATCGTTTGTACACTGTTGAGTGATGAAGAAGTCAGGAGTTTGCATCATAATGATGGCAGCAGTAATGCATTGCCCAGACCTTCGTTTACAGAGGGTATGATTTATACTGTGGATGAGGAGTTGGTGGAAGATTGTTTGGCTGAGTTAGATTTTCGTGAAAAGGGCGTGAGTGCCGTTTTTGTATCATGAGTCTTGTGCAAATTCTTGCACTTTGTCTCTCAATGATGTCGATTTTAGGGGTATGCACGAGATGTGATTGATGTGATTGAGGATGACACTGGCAAAACAGTCAAGGCATTGTTGTACAGAGGCACTCCTGAGAATCCAGCGTTTTGGAAACGTGCTTACTTGGATTTAGCTTATGCAGCCGGTGAGATCAACTTGACTCCAAACAATCCACTGCTTGCTGCTATTCTCATACTTGTATGCTAAATAATCTACAGCAATCATGTCAGTAGCCATTGGTCCATCTGGTAGAAATGACATCTACCTTTTCCATTTGCACGAGTTTTTGTCTAACGCCGCGAGTCATTCACCAGATGTATCAGCCATGCTCAATGAACATGCTCAGGATGACACAACAAGTGAGTTAGCCAACATGGTGAAGCTATTACAAACCAATTACCGCCCGTACTTTTTATTTGGGTCTGGTTCGAATGAGCAAAATCAGTTACTGTTGAATACCAAGGCTGGAGATATAGATGACACTGATGAAGTGAATGAGTTGACCGAAATGTTATTGGTAGTCTCTAGTAATGAAGAATCTTCGCAAAATGATGAGCCAGAATCGATCTACGCGGGAGGAGGTCACTCGGCGCTACTTACAAGCAGTGGTCATTTGTATCTTTGGGGCTGGAATGAGGCTGGTCAGCTCGGAAGGAAGGACTCGTTCTACAATGAAGCCCCTAGTTCTTCACTTCTTAGTCCAATACAACCCCTTGGTATCAAAGTTGGGACCGTTAGTTTGGGACATACTCATACACTTGTCATTGAAAAAGATACAAAAAGGCTTTTTGCATTTGGTGATAATGGAAGGGGTCAAGTTACTGGCAGTGCAACAAGCGGTAAAACTTGCCACCGGCCTAGTACTCCTTCTGGCTTGTCCGACGAAAGATTTATAGATATATCAGCGGGACTATTTCATTCTGCAGCTGTTACTGAACAAGGAGAGCTAGTTACATGGGGATGTGACCGGTTTGGACAAAGCATCACTGCTGTTGGTTCAACAGTAGGTAGATGGGTTCCATCAGATGGAAGCAAATTAGTTAAGGTTGTCTGTGGAAGACGACATACTGTTGTGATTGATGAACACGGCAGGGTCTGGTCAATGGGTGACAACAAATATGGCCAACTAGGACGAAATTCCGGAGAAAACATTACAGAGCCGCAACTAGTGGATGGACATCTGGGGCAAACAAACTCTGGTTGTATTGCAATTCACAGCGGTTGGTCGCATCTACTTGCTTTGGTTCGACATGAAGACTCGGGCAAGATGATAATGTTTGGATGGGGTAGAAACGACAAATATCAGCTGGGTATAACACCAAATCAACACATTTTTATTCCTCAGGCAATACCTTTTGATACTGATGACAATGCAATCAAATCTGTGTGTTGTGGAGCTGAATCATCTCATATTCTTGATGGGTCAGGTAATATCTTATCGACTGGATGGAATGAACATGGAAATTTGGGCATCGGTGATGATGACAATGCTTGTGAGAGCGATAATTCGCAATGGAGAAGGGTTTCAGGTGCAAACGTAGTGGCTCCTCCTACAACTGATGAGAAGGTGAAAAAGGTGTTTGCAGCTGGTGGAGCTCATTTGATTGTCATGAAAGTGTGAACATTGTAAATCGTGGTTTGAAATCTTTCAAGGCCAACAGTGAAAATACTGAAGATTGTTGGAACAGTGTATTTGTTGTCTCCTTCATCTTCAAATTACATTAATAATGCAAGCTCTCACAAGAGCGAACTATGTATCTCAGTTTACTCAAATCAACATCAAACTTGATTTACATTCACAGGCTCCACGTTCAAACCATCATCGTGATACTGCACACTATGCTCACCATGCCCACTTTCATGATGACCATGTTGTATCATCTCACTTGCATGCTCCTCATGATGCTGATGATGTTGCACATGCCCATGATGTTCATGATGCTGCATCATAATATCCTCCTGATGCAAAACTCCATCCATAATCCTTCCCCTCTTGATCTCTTGTCCCTCCTCACCACCACCGATACTACCTCGCTTCTTCTCCAACCTCCTCTCCCTCAACAAGGCATTACACCGTTCACTCTCCTCTCTCAAATCCAAACAACGATGCCACAACAAATGATGCGTAAATGTCGTATCACCATCCACTGTATCCACACAAAGAGGTACCTCGCACGTACTACACATCCATGTGGTGTTCCGATTGCATTTTCCCCCGCTGCACAATTTACAAATGAGTCGTCCCTCCTTGTTTTTATCGGTGCGGGGTATACGAATGGGAACGTGTGTGTGTTTGACACTGCGATGGAGACGAACTTTTTGCAAGTCTTCTTCTTCGATCCATTTTTTGAGGCGGTGGACAGGCCAACCTTGGGTTTGGGATCGTTTGTTGTGGATTATGGTGTCGATTTCTTCGTCGGTGGTGTTTAGGTTTGGTATTGGGTCGGGAAGGGATTGGAGTTGGGCGGTGATGATTTCGGTTTTTGTTCTGGGGGATTGGGACGAGCGTGATGCGGATAGTCTACTTTGCCATGATGGATGCTTTGTGAATTTGGAGGCAGTGGTGTTCATGCTGTTTGCTGCGGTGTAATGATGTTCGTGTGCAGCTTGTGGTGGCTGGGTCATCAGTTGCAAATCGTGAATCATATCTCTCATGCTTAGAATGAGTTGAGATTGCTGCCGCTGCGTGTGCTGCAATTGTTTGATTGCATTGAGCATCGATGCCGAGTCATTGGGATCGAAGTCGAGCGGCGGCTCGTGCATAGAAGCATTTAATTCATCGAACGTCATGGCAAGAACATCTTGCACATCTTGTGGATGATGCGCATGCTGCTCGGCGTGTTCTTGGTGCTGCTGCTGCTCGTGAGAGAGGTGCTCCTCCGCCTTGCATACAGCTTCGTCAACCTCCTCTTGATGCTGCTGCTCGTGATCGTGAACTGAGTTGTGAACAGGAAGATGTCCCAGGGGCAGTGGCTCCAAAGCCTCGTCCGTTTGTTCGTGGGGGTGGAGCGCTTCGGCTGCGGCCGCCACTGCGTCCAGGATTTCAGTCTCTGCGTGAGGCTCTTCTTTTGTCATTGTCATTGTCCTCTCTCGCTCGTCGATTGATCGTCGATCAGATGAACCGTCGGTTGTGTTCAATTTTTGTGTTCATTTTGGATTTGGAAATTGGAAACAAAGCAAAGAGGCGAGGCTGGCGTTAGCTTTCTCCACACTAACAATACGTAATTATGTATCACATAAGTAGCATGAAAAATACCACCATTGCAACTAATATCGAATGTACTTAGAGCATCAGCAGTCTAAATTTTACGCGTAACTTTAGAAGTGTGAATTTCCTCCCCGAATTAAAACCATTATCGACCCCAATTCATCAGGAGCACAAATAATGTGCACAAACTGAACCCCCGGGCCGCATCAACCCATCCCCACTTTGACAGCCGAGCCATAATACGGTATCCGCAGATCATCAGTGCCAACAATGAACGAAGAAGAAATCGCCTCTCCCGCCGCCGCTATGGCATCGCCAGCCCCCATGACCATGACGGCCCAAACGGAAAACGCACTTGTAGCCGAAGTGAAGCGCCTCAACACCTCCATTCTAACCATGCGCTCCATGGTCAACGAACTCATCACATCGCACAACGAGCTCAAAGATCAAATGAGCAAGATGCAACATACCAACGTCGTCGCAACCATGGAGGCTCTACCGACCATACCCTCCGTCAACGACGGCGTCCTCGCCGCACTGCAGCATCGCGAAGGTCAACACTCCAAAGTCCCAATCAAAAAGGAACGCAACACCGAAATCATCAACGGCACAAAAACCTGCCACGCAGACGCCTTCAAAACCCTCTTCACCTCAATCTACACCCCCGAAGAACTCGAAACAACCGACGAAGAAATCGACGAAATCATATCCCGTCGCAAGCAAGCCGGCGAATGGCCCATCCGTCAAAAAACCTATCTCGCCTTCAGTACCAATCTCGAATTACTCAAAATTCGCTTCCACCATTCCCAAAAGTACAATCACGTACCCGTCCGTATTAATGATACCAAGGGGAAGGATAATCGCTCACGATGCAAACTTTGCATGTCGTATAATAAAAAGGCATCGAAGGGAGCAGGACGGAATACCTCGTGGATGTGTTCGACGTGCGAGGTGCCGTTATGTGTCAAGTGTTTGATTGGTGAGGAGAGTGATGTGAGGAGGACGCATCATGCTAGGTGGCATTTGGTGAGGGATTTGGCGAGTGAGAACATGATGTGTTGTGAGGAGGTGAATAATAGTAGGAAGAGAAAGGCTGGTAGTAGTTTGGATGCTGAGTTGGGTGAGGGGTTGGCGGATGAGGTTGATAGGATTGTTAATCAAGAGTCGATCTAGAGTTGAGTGTTTTGCGCGGGTGTATGGTATTCATATTATTGTTGAGACGATCTAAAGTGATATATATATGTTCTTGATTTGAAGTAAAGTATCGTGCGTTTTTTGTAGAGGCTGACTCCAATTAGATGGATTCTTTCCTTGAATTGACGCAATATCTCAAATAAACAGACCGTTGAACATCAATCAGAGTTAATGAAGTTCAATTCTTATGCAACTACTGGCTTGTTTGAAATTCAAACTCAACCAACAATACTCAATGCTATCCAATGACTTCGACAAACATGGACCATCACAAACATCAAAACTATATACTCAATGCACACATCCACAACAGGCTTAAACCTCCTCCTCCACCTCAACCTTCAAATCCTCATGATGACTGTCGTGATGACTCAAATCATGACCCATATCCATACCCTCTTCAGTATGATGCATTATCATCGCACCTTCCCTACTCCTCTTTCGACTCTCTCTACCATCCCTCAATGCAGCATGAACTCTTTGGTGTTCAGCCACGAGATCACGGGCCATGTGCCATCTAGAGTGGTGTGTCATGACACCGCCATTTTCATCGGGTTCCTCGTTCATAAGAGGACGTGTACAGAGCGGTACCTCGCACGTGGCGCACATCCAAGTCGTTTTACGACGGACTTTGCCCTCGGAGCAAAGCTTGCATGGTTTGGTACCATCTTTGTTCTTCTCGGTCTTGGGAATGCGGATGGGGATGTGTTGATACTTTTCCGAGTGATGGTAGCGTACTTTCACGAGATCTGTCTGGACGGAGAAACAGTTGAGAGTGGAGTGCTTCACGGGCCATTGGGATTTGCGCACACGTTCTGCGATGATGTGATCGATTTCTTCGTCGGGGGTCATTGGGGCTCCTCCTACTGCGCTTGCGACGTGAATTTGAGCTCCTGCTGCTGCTACTGAGGATGGATTGGTCACTGTAGACTTGCAATTCTCGCAAGTGGCAACAGTAGGTGGGGTGGCGGGTGTACCAGGTCCCCTGAGTTTTTCAATTTCATCCTTGAGTTCATTTTGGGTGACAATCAATTCATTAATGATGGTGCGGGTGTTGAGAACCGTCTTGTGAAGCTTTTGGATGAGCTGAGTCTGCTGCGTTTGACCTTCTTGGAGGCCACGGATGCACGCAATGAGAGATTTGGAATCGTCCATGTCAAATGTGATGGCGTCGGTGGTAGCGTTGACGGCTGCCTCGATTGCTGCATCGTGATCTTCTGTCATTTCGGCGTCGGCTGCATCCATGTCGTCTTCAGTTTCGGGCAGAGCTGGGGGAGCCAGATGTTCCATGGCGAGTTGCTCCTCGGGCACTTGGTCTTCGGTTGGCATGTTTCGGATCTATGCAGATATTCAAGACGAGGCAATCATGAGATGTGTCACATGATCGCACCATAATACGCATTAGTTAAATTCATAGGTGTTTGGCAGCGAGCAAAAGCAACGGATGGGAGAACCAAGAGCCATCGAACCAACAGAGACGAAAAGGTCACGGGCATCAGAGGCAAAAGTATCATCGAATGGAAATCGAGCTGGCTAGTGTGCGCGGGTGCCTTCATCAACGAACCAAGCGATGCGGCTCTTTTCTTAACGTCCATATCGCTCACGCAACAAGAAGACGCCCTCCCCTCCGCGAACCGCCTGCACCTCTACTCATTTTTTCCAATCAACATCTGTGATGTACTCACCAAGCAAAGGACTTCCGAAGGTTTTTGAAGTGCCGTTTGATTGCTTTGTTTGGGGCTGTGGTGCTGCCGTTTTGCGGGGGGCGTTGGCAACAGAGGGGGTCTTGTTTGAATGCGTTGAACCCGTGATGAAGCCAAACCAACAGCCGCTGCAAGATTTTTTATTTTTTGTCAAGAGATGGTACAACTTTCACCTGTGCAGGACAACAAAGACCAAGTGGTTCATGCAGAAAGAGGAGACAAACTTAGGAGTGTCCAATAGCTACTATAACTATATAAGGCCCATTATGCATTCCAAAAGACCAATACAATAACAAATCGGGGCACAGAGTGAGGATTTTGTTTGTCTTAACTTAACTTTCGTTCCAAACTCAACTTGAGAACAGACAGCAGAAAGAGACTGTCATGAGAGAAAGTTCATATAGCCTCCCGATTGGTTGACATCTGTTCTGCTTATTGGTTGAAATTAGAGTGTAAGTAAAGATATGGATGCCTTGTGAAAATGAAAATTCAGTACAAAAAATCATTTCCAGGTGACAGTTACTGCGGAACAACATGGTGACCTGAGCTCGATGGGAGCCAGTCGAACAATTAAAGTAAATTAAAATAAAAACGAATTAGATTCAATTGTTGAAATTATAAGCTTTAGTAGTTGTTAAAATAAATGCCAAATGAGCTCACCGTGCC
>JALLPI010000592.1:0-17445 GCA_036939935.1 Cyclotella atomus | reverse complement strand
GACTGAAAACGGAAGTCATCTCAACTCATGCACCACTTCACGAAATACAAAATTGTAAACAATCAACATTTTTCCCAGACCTTCATGGCATAATATGTGTGTTGATTGAATGAAGCTCTGTTTTTGACAAAGAGACTTCATTTGGAATGACTAGTCAAAGTGACATGATTGCTGAACACAAGACATTTGAAGAAATTGGGTCATTTCTGTCAATGCTTCAAGCAGACGGTACTCTCTTCAATATTCTAGATCACTGAATGAAGTGTCAGTTGATGACGAGTTCGTAGTCAGTACTTTTCGTGCCCAAGCATAATATTGGCACTCGATACTTGTCCATTGCAGACGTGGATGTTCTCAAGCACAAAGACGCCTTCATGTACTATTCTATACCCGCTGGGAGAAAGGCCGCGATGGAAGGCAGAGAATTGATCTTCAAGATGTTCGTGGTTCAAGGCATGTGACGAGAGCTTCTGCCATCTCGTATGAGTCTGCCGATCTCATTGGCGGCCTTGATGATGAAGATCTAGATGAAGATGACTTGGATATTCCCAGTCTTGGTGAAGGTTATTACGATGCAAATGTAGATGGAGCAGTGGAGGACTTTTCCACGTCAATCTTTGGCTGAATAATGGTAGTTGTTACATAAAGATTGTTACTGTAAACGAATAGTTATTTCACCATTCCAGCCAGATCTCGTAAGATATGAAGAAACACACTTTATTTATAAAGTAAAATCATAAAGACAAACCATACTATGAACCATCATTCTCTTTTGAAATGTTGCCATCATCTTTCCCCACACCTTTTCTCCTGCTCACAATTTCAGCAGCCCAAGCCTTCCCGACCTCCGTCCTCCACTTCCCCTCCGTACTCGTAAAGAACTGATCCAAACTCTTCTCATGCCCCCCATCCACTTCATACTCCTGCGCCTGCAATATCATCTCAATCTTATCCAAATCTTTCAACAATCTAGCCTCTTCCGTAACACCCTCCTCATACTCTTTCCACAACCCCAGAATCTCCTCTCCACCCAACAACGGTCCCAACATTTCAGATATATGTTCCATAGTCTTTAATTCCAATTCGTACTTTTCTTTATCAGACACACCGCAATGAGGAGTAATGTCTCCAACTTTTGCCTCTGCTAAATCGTGTATCAGCGCGAGTTTGATGCATCTATCGGTGTTGATTGTGGTATTGGAGAAGGATGCGATCATTGCCATGAGCGACATTCGGTACATGTGATCGGCTATGGATTCGGGGTTTGGAACACCGCGCATGATCCATCCGGTGCGTTTGGTGGTCTTGAGCTTGCGTGTTAGGGTTAGGAAGTCTATGGCTGCCGATGCTGAAGATGCCGCTGCTGGGAGTTTTGATTGGTCGTTTGGATGTGACATTGTTCGGATGTGAAGATGATTTCTAACTGGAGCTTTGGAGGGGTGTGTGAATGCCACGAGGGTTGGCTTGCTAGTAAAGGAGATTGCAAAGACGATGGTAGACAATGGCGATACCATCAGCCATTAACCATACAAAGAGGAAGGAGGCTCCCGCTCCCGCCAGAAAATGGGAAAATGCCATAGATCCATCAAAATCACAGAACCACAATCAACAGCTAGCTCAGGTGTCCTTCGACTATCTATATGCTTCGTTGCCGCTTCCACTTTTAGCATACAAATCGGTCTGTATGGACTGAAATGAGCTCCTTACAGAGATATCATCTAGCAGCAAGCATTGTTTGCATACTGCTGTTTCTGCCCATCAACAACTCAAATGCATTCTCGACAGCACCAGAACCCATCCGCATCAACAAGGTTCTAAAGAAAACACACTCCCGGCGGCAGGCTGATCAACTCATTGCAGATGGAAGACTCTCCGTCAACAACGAACCAGTACATTCAGCCGGACAACGCGTGATTCCGTATCAAGATGTCATTCGACTGGACGGCAAAATTGTCGAAGGTTGGGAAAAGCTCAACTACTTTAGTTCAGACGACAGTCAACAATCAACACCAACAACTATACAACACAAGGCTTCACAACCAGTATTCGAATACATCAAATACTGGAAACCAATAGGGGTCACATGCACAACTGACAGAAGAATAAAAGACAATCTCATCGATGCACTCCTCTACGATGGCTGCAATCCCAAATCACGCATCTTCCCCGTCGGAAGATTAGACAAGGATACATCCGGAATCATCTTAATGACTAGTGATGGAAGATTACCCAACGCCTCATTAAGAGGCAAATACAAACATCCAAAGACTTACATGGTCAAGGCCAATCGTCCCGTGTCTGAAAGTGACATTCAACAATTACGAGAGGGGGTAGTCATTACTACTGTGGCCCAAAGAGATGGCAACAGATCGAAACCACTAACAGCACCGACTTTACCATGTGACGTTCGTTTAGTTCAATCTCAATATGCATCTCGACAAAACCTTGACAGTAGGATCCTTGAAATCACATTGGTAGAGGGCCGTAATAGACAGATACGTAAAATGATGGAGGCTCTGGGGTATAGAGTGTTAGGACTGCATCGAAAAGAATTTATGGGTATAACCCTGGATGGATTGGATGGCGAGGGCGATTGGAGTTGTTTGAGTGAGAGTGAGATGGATATTGTGCAGAAAGTGTTGGATCGGGCTGAATGTGATGATGTTGCATCTGATGACGACGACATGGGTGATGATTGGTAGGCTGCTTGAAGATCTAGCAAGCAAAGGATTCTATGGATTTAAAGGATGTAGCTAAGTATTTGACTAAGACTTCAATTGAAAGTGCATGAAGTAATTTGATGTAAAAAGAACTTTTATCTACAGGGCATCACAAAATTGAATGTACAATACACTCCTCAGCCTTATCTATCCCTTGGGCTCATATTAACACTACGAGAGTTCGGATCCATTCCTTCAAACTCTGGAAGCTGAGGGTTGTCATTGCCCATCATTTGCTGCCTTGGAAGTTGAGGGTTGTCATTGCCCATCATTTGCTGCCTAAAGTTTGAGAAGGAAGGCAAGTTCATGTTACCAGCACGGTTCCGGTTCATAATTTCGTCCATCATCATTCGATTCCTCATTGCACTGCCGCCCAAAGAAGACATTCCTTGCATGGCAGAGCCACTGCCACCCATGGCAGAACCACCCATGCCGCTTTGCTGTTTCCTGTTTTCTTTAATTTGTTTGCCCAGCGTGGATAGAAACCTTTCAACCTCTGCGTCAAAATCCTCCTCGTTTCGAGAATTCGCGTTATCAGAGTTACTGAACTTGTCTATGAACCGATCGCGCATCATAGAATTCATCATATCACCACCGCCTCCACTGCCTGAAGGAAACATGTCTTGGTTCATCATCATGTTTCTACGCATGTTAGAGAATCGATCGTGCATGCCACCGCCAGAAAACATGCCGTTCATTGTATGAGGCATACCTAGACCTCCCATCGGACCACTATGACCCATTGCCGCCATATCCATTTGCATTCTTCGACGAGCATCCGCTAGTGCAGCGGCGCGATCTCCAATAGCATCACCTGCTCCACCGATACCACCACCCATGTTCATTACATTGCCAGATGCAAATCTTCGTTCAGCCTCTGCCATAACAGCTATTCGCCGCTCTGTGTCTGTGGTAGGAGGGCCAGTTTTGTCATCAAAGAGTGGCGGAGGTGGTAAACCAGGATTGATGCCACCGGAAGGTCCCATTGTAGAAGGATTGGCAAACATGTCTTTTGGGGTGCCCAAGATTCCACTCATCCTGGATAAATCAGTAAATCTGCTCGAGAACTGAGGGTCGAACATAGATTCACGAGCCGCATTAGGTGTTTGTGATCCAAGATCAATCAAAGAAGTATCAAATTTCGGTGACTGTTTTGGCCGTTTGCGTTTGGGAGGTATCGGCACTTGTTGTGGGTTCTCGTTATCACTACCGCTGGAAGAAGAAGAATCAATGTCGTTACCAGCCATTTCTGCTTTCTCTACGATCTTCCACTTATCTAGCTCATTCTTGTACCATTCTAGCTCCTTTGTTGCAATTTTCACACAGTAATCCTTGATGTCAGGCGCTAACTCGTCAATTGTAGCCCACCGCCGTGATATCATTTTCGTTAGATCAAGAAACGGTACACTGACTCCTTCTGCCTTGCGATGGCGGCGTTTAGACTTGCACCCAGCGCGGTACCACAACTTTTCAAGAACTAGATCTTTGTATCTAGCTGGAGCAGATTCATCAACGGCTTGATGGAGAGTGGGATTGTGGGGCGGCAATGGTCCTAGAGGAGTATCCTCGTCTTCAACTTCGCCGCTCTCAACCTTCTTGAAATACTCCTTTTCTATCTTGTCCTTGAGAAGATCTCTACCTTGATTTGCACGAGCAAGAATGGCTTCGCGCTCCAACTGAAAGAATATATTGTATGCACTGAATGGTCGCTTGGGCTTTCTTGGATCATTATTGCTTTTCTTGCTCATCTGTTTAGCCTTTGCTGCCTCCTTCTTCTTTTTAGCCTTCTGCTTGTCTTTGTCCTTCTTCGAGAGCTTGTCTTTCTTCTTGCTCTTCTTCAGCGCTTTCTCACCCGTTGCATTGACTGACACATTGACCGGTACACCAGTAGGGGTGAATCCACTCTCTGTGGGTCCAAACATTGATGGATTCGTGCTTACACCCATCATAGAGGGGTTGTTCATACCCAGCATTGGCGGTTTACTGGCACACATCATGACAGGATTGCTTGCACCCATCTTAGGCCCAGCGGCACCCATAATGGATGGATCGGTGCCCCCAGTCCCTCCACTATACTTTCTCTGGAATCTACTAAAGTTTGCCATGGCCTCTTCCAAGTGACCCTTCATTTCCAAGTCCATCATTCTGTGTCGCTCAAGGAAAGACTTCTTCGGGTTTGGACTACGTGGCGGATAGGTTAAGTCCGCCAACTTGCGCTTACTTGCATTGCTGGGCAGAGGAGGCAATCCAGCTAAAGGCCCCGTGTTGTCTTCCATATTTGGATCAGCGCTATCTTTAAATGCCATCACGCGTTTCATCAAGCCTCGATCGAGCCTATCTAGTGGCGAGAAGGAAATATCTTTGTAGTTCTTCTTAAACGACGGCTTAATCTCAGCTGGCGTGGGAATAATGGGTGCTTTCATAAAGTCATCGCCGGCACCTGGCGAATCTCCTTCCTTGCCCGCTCCGACGCTTTCATGACGACCCGTGTTGGTACCATCTTCATTGTCTTGTTTGGCCGTTGCTACACTCACTTTGCTTCCCAAGCTTTTGGCCGTTGCGGCACTCCCTTTGCTTCCCAAGCGATTCAAAAGCTCATTCGCCATGCAGGGAGCGTCCCCCTTGGCATTGGCATCACTGCTCTTACTACCAGACCTGTTAAAGCCACCTGGCATTCCATCGCCATTGTTGGCACCACCACGACTTCCCATACAATTAAATATTTGGCTTCCCATGCGATCCATATTATTCATGTCCCGTCCCATAATCTCACGCAGTTCTTGCAGATTACCAGGAGCTTTATTCACACCAGGTGGTGGCATCATTGGCCCATCACCACTGCCCGCGCGACGAATCATATTATTCATCATGGGATTGTTCATGACAGAGTTAAAGTTCATGCCACCTCCTCCTATTCCTAGAGCCAATCGTCTTGAGGTTGGAGACAAAGGCATTCCATCAGTTGGACTAAAGTTCATGCCGCCCATACCCATGCTGCCACCCATCATTTTGTCATCAATCATTGCCATCATCCTCATTTTGTCGCTCATGCCCATGCCCATTGCATTATTTCCACCCATCATTTTATCGTCCATGATTGCCATCATTGCCATCCTATCAGTCATACCTACGCCACTATTTCCACCCATCATTTTATCGTCCATCATTGCCATCATTCGCATCTTATCACTCATGCCCATGCCCATACCCATGCCACTATTTCCACCCATCATTTTATCGTCCATCATTGCCATCATTCGCATCTTATCACTCATGCCCATGTCCATCATTGGGTTAAAGTTATTAGGCATCCCATTGTTAGAATTCATTCGATTCATCATGAAATCCATCATCCCCATACCTTGGGGGGGCATGTTTCGTTCGTTACTATCCATCATTAGCATCCGTTCCATTGGGTTCATAGTAGCTGGAGGCACCTGCATTCCCATAGCGTTTGGTTGGAACATGAGAGGATTGAAGTTGGGTTTGCATTTCTTGCGTCGCATGCAGAATCTAAGGTGGTAGGCTGCTGGATCGATGATGGTTTTGTCTTGAGGTGCAGGCTTGCCCAGAGGACCTTTTCGCGAGATGACGGGAGATGCTTCTGGTTTGTTCTTGTGAGTATTCGTTACAGAGGTGTCATCATCTTGAGACAAATCTACTACCTCTGGCGATTTCTTCGCTTTTCGTTTGTTGGATTTCGATTGAGCTGGACGTTTCTCAATTACATCAGATGGTTTCTTATGAGCGTCGTTAGGAGTAGATTCTTCTAAAGGCTTCACGTCGGACCCGTCTCGTTTAGGCTCATCGGCAATCTGTGGCAGTGCTTTAATAATATCCTTGGGTTTCTTCATGGCTGGGTTATCCAAGTCCTCGGCAACAGCAGCAGTTTCATCTGAAGGCTTCTTGTCGGAATCGTCTCGTTTCGTCTCAGCCGCAGACTCCGGCAGTGCTTCGATCCCATCTTGAGGTTTCTTCAGAACTGGGCCATCCAAGTCCTCGGCAGCAGCAGTTTCATGTGAAGGCTTCTTGTCGGAATCGTCTCGTTTCGTCTCAGCGGCAATCTGTGGCAGTGCAGCAGTTTCATCTGAAGACTTCTCGTCGGATTCGTCCTGTTTCGTCTCAGGAGCAATATGTGGCGAGGCTTCGAGTACATCTTGAGATTTCTTCTGAACAGGACAATCTTTCACTGCATCCTCAGCCTTCTTGTCACTGGCAAGATTTGGCTCTGCAGCTGAGTTAGAAATTTCATGCTTGGATTCAGAAGGCGAAGCTTTCATCTCATTGCCGCGTTCGAAAGGATTTCCATCCATGTCGACTATAAGTAGAACTTTACTTCTCTCAATATTAGATGAATTATCTGTCTGAGTCTTGGCAGGGGATGGCCTGGTTTCTGGAACAACTTCGTGCAGAGCGTTGGCTGGGGATGGCTTGGTTTCGGGAACAACTTCGTCCAAAGGCTTGGCAGAGGACGGCTTGGATTCTGGGACAACTTCATCCAGAGCCTTGGCAGAGGAAGGCTTGGTTTCTGCAACGACTTCGTCCAAAGGCTTGGCAGAGGACGGCTTGGATTCTGGGACAACTTCATCCANCATCCAGAGCCTTGGCAGAGGAAGGCTTGGTTTCTGCAACGACTTCGTCCAAAGGCTTGGCAGAGGACGGCTCGGTTTCTGTAACAACAAGTTGGCAAACAGCTATTGTTTCAAGTCCTTGATCCTTCACTGGATATTCGGGCGTGGTGCCTCCATCTCCCTGTTCGGTAGATTCGTCCTGAGGTTTTGAACCCTCGGTTAGTTGGCAGACTGCATTCTCGTTCTTGGCTGCGGAATCATCAATTTCTTGACATATATCTACATTGATTTATTTGAACATATGATTTGTCAGTGGTCAACACAGGAATCAGGAATGCAAGGTGTAGTACTTCAATAGAATTCAATGTAGCGCATGATTCTAGCAGTTAATAGGCAGTGCACAGTGCAGAGACGGCAGATGGGTTCTCTCCCCCCTGATTGGTACAGTATCATTATACTTAAAAGCACGGGGCTAAGAACAGGCAAAACTCCGATGCGCAAGAGGTTATGCTTGTCCCCTCTCGTTGGAGCGATAAGGCGCCAGTTGAAATATTATTTCAACCAGCAGCAGCATCGAACTCTAAAAGCAACGGACATGCCACGACTGACATTACAAGATGCTCCGAGCATCCAGCCAAATGAAAATGAGCAGTCGCCCCTCCCCTGCAGCGATTATATTGCGCCGGCTGTTAATTTAATTCGTAAGCATTATTGACTACTTTATGTCAGCTGCATTATTGCTGATTACAGCGCGCCGTGGTGGGGTTCTCTAAGCCTCATCATCGCTGGGGTTGCAAGGTGAGAGCCATCGCCCTCAATCTACAACACAAAATGCAACCACATCAATCCAGCTTTAATAAATGACTAACCTGGATTCATAATAAAAGAGATGGTATTGGGGGAGGGCTGATGCAGCAGAGAGGGGGGCTGTATTAGTTCGATGTTGATCAACAGCGGTTGTGGGCTGTTGCATTTGTGTTGCTTTTTGGTGTTTGGTGTCGGGCTGTTGTGCGCAAGAAGTTCAGGTTCAGTGCGTGACCTCTCTTGACACGCGCTTCATGTTTGTGGAACATAATTCACGTAGACTCCGCCTTTGAAAAGATTCTATTAGACAGAAAAAGATTCTTTTAGCCTCTGTTGAACGTCTGATTTGCTATGGGAGGATTTGTATCTCTGTTGCGCTAAATACAACTTTTCTTCCTCATCTTTCTTCCCGCCAGATTTGCCTGCACCACTCACCACCCATCATAAACACGCGTCATTTTCCTCTCAAATCCCACGTCCTCTTGCTGTACTAATTGCTCACAATCTGTAGGTAGATTCGTCCAATCGCCTCACTGATAAATATCATTTTATCCCTTCACCACCATCACATAAACCCAACCAATAACCAACCTTCACAACCATGGCAAAATCCATAACCTACTCCTCCACACGCGGATCCCAAAAATCCCTCTCTTTCCGTCACGCCGTAATGACCGGTCTAGCCCACGACCGCGGTCTCTTCGTCCCCGACACCATCCCCACCGTCTCCCCCTCCGAACTAGAATCATGGCGAAGTCTCAGCTATGCCGATTTGGCCACTGAGGTGATTGCCAAGTATGTTGGCGAGGATCAAGTTCCGAGGGATGTTTTGGGGGATATTGTGAAGAGGAGCTGTGGGGCATTTCGAAGTGAGGAGGTGACACCTTTGGTTAAGGTGGATGGCCATTGGGTTTTGGTAAGTTTGTTTGTATAGTCATCTCTCTCTCTCTCTTGATCTAAACACATTAATATATACAACTAACACAACTATAAATAACTACTGCACAAACTACTTATAATCACAGGAGCTATTCCACGGACCAACCTTCGCATTCAAAGACGTAGCCCTCCAAATGCTCGGCAACTTCTTCGAATACTTCCTCTCCACCGGATCCAACTCCGGCCGTCTGGCCGTCATGGGAGCCACATCTGGCGATACGGGCTCCGCGGCCATTTACGGCCTTCGCGGCAAAAAGGGCGTGGATTGCATCATCCTCTTTCCGGATGGTCGTGTGAGTGAGATTCAGGAACGGCAAATGACTACGGTGAAAGATGGGAATATTCATTGCGTTAGTGTGGAGGGTACCTTTGATGATTGTCAGGATATTGTCAAGGCCAGTTTTAATAATGTGGAGTTTCGCGAGAAGGTTAAGTTGGGGGCGGTCAATTCAATTAATTGGTGTAGGGTGTTGGCTCAGACGACATATTACTTTTGGAGTTATTTGAGGGTGACTGATGCGGAGAAAGGTGTTACCAAGGTTAACTTTTCGGTCCCTACCGGTAACTTTGGGGATATTTTGGCCGGGTATTATTCCAAGAGGATGGGATTGCCCGTGGGTGATTTGATTGTGGCTACCAATGAAAATGATATCCTGCATAGGTTCTTTACGCACGGAGAGTATCACAGGGAGGATATTCACAAAACTATCAGCCCGTCGATGGATATTTGTGTGAGTTCCAACTTTGAGAGATATCTTTTCCATTTGGCCGGGGATGATGCCACCACGTTGGCAAGTTGGATGAGTGCCTTTGAATCGACGGGCAAGTTGACAATTACGGGCAAAAAGTTGGATGAGGCACGTGCCGACTTTAAATCGGCCAGAGCTGATACCGCCAAAACTCTCGAAACGATCAAGAAGTATCACAAGGAGTTTGATTACATGCTCTGTCCTCACAGTGCCGTAGGAGTCTCGGCCATTCATCAACTCAACACTGCCAATTCTGCCACTGTGGCGCTTGCTACTGCCCACTTTGCCAAATTTGGAGATGCCGTCAAGATGGCTGTGGATCCATTGCCCGAAATTCCCAAACAATTATCTCAACTGTGGAGTATGACGACACGGAAGAGTCAGTGTCCCAATGACGCTGCGGTTGTGCAAGCTTTTATGGAAAAGAGGATTGAGGAGAGAATTGCTGGGGAGAAGAAGAAGAGACAGTTTAGAAATTTGGTGGTGCTGTCAGCTGCTGTTGGGCTTGTGGCTGTGTTGATGCGAAGAAGAAAGTGAACAATGCACAGTAAAGAGGGTTACCTGCTATTGCTATGATTGGGGATTTAATTTGATTGGTTGATTGATTGATACGAAACGAGGGAAACAACTGCAATTACTTTGGACGCGAATGCCAGATGATATCTTGACTGGTTTAACTGTTATTGTTCCTTCTACATTTAAAGTTAATTAAATGTTAGAATTGAATATTGCACTTCTAGAGAATGATTGCTTGAAGTAATAATGCAATCTATCCAGATGATTGTATTCAAGTACACAATAGTGCACAGGCAATTGTGATTTTTTAAATAGATTATTGGTATCTCAGCTAGCTTTTTGGCATTAAGTAGTATAATGGATGTTCATGGCCTCTTCACCTGCACATATTTATGCTTCGTGTTTTTGCTTTTACTGTGGTCGGAAAATACTGTTGCATCTTCGTCCTGCATGTTCACTTTTACTATAGCAACAGCAACTAGATCTACGAAGGCAATACACAATATGGCAACTTCCAAATATATTGCTGATGATACTGCTCTCTTTCTCTTTGTTCATGTTGCATGCACCAGTACAGATAATTTTAACAGCAGTTCCAAGAAGTAACATTTCTATAAGGATGTGAGTAGTTCCGAATCCATAAGTACTCACCTCTCCTTCTCTTACTCCTTTTACATTTATATGCAGAATGGATATGAATCCTAACTCTAGTCTCTAGTGACAGTAGTGGTTATGAGGACAGTGAGTAAGAGTAAGGCAAGTAAGGACAATGAATGCATGCAGAGTACAACAATGTATGTTACATAAATGACATCACACATCTGCTCAAAATTGTCATCATAATACTTGGAAACCATCAGTGGGACCATGTATCATGAACTGATCAACTGTCTGGCCAACGCAGAAGCAGCCCCAAAAATTTAAATGCAACATGAGGAATGAGGGATGTTTGAAAGGAGTATCTGATGTCTGTAAATGTCACAGTAAACTTGAGTTTGGACATAAGAGAGCAAATTTCAACTATTGATGTCTGTACCTATCAAGGTATTTGAACACATCATAATGACAGTTGGAAAGTGAGTAATTTTTGGGGGCAGCGGATTCAAGGACAGCATTCCAAATCCTCATACTCAAACTGTAGAGAAGCTGAATCAGATAAAAAAGAACACAAGTATCTGCAAATTCAACTGAGATGGTATGCTGATGCTGCTTTTTCAAGGTTGCAACTTGGTTGCAACAAGCAAGTGCCAAGTCCCTTTTCGTGGGCTTTTCTGATTGAAATGACCCACGAAATAATTAATGGGAGTCTTTCGATAATGAGACTTCCTTACCTCACTTACTCGAAAATCCACGTAGGAATAGTATTATACTTTGGCCTCTCCATCCGTCCCCATCATCTCCTCTCATCGACTGCATACAAACAACCATGGTCGGCGTGGTACGTTCTTGCGGCGGCTCGACTCTCTTGTACAATGATGCGAAGGAGAATATAGTGCTTGAAATGAAGCGATGATCAGCTGCTTTGGGCATCATGGTTTTGGCAGCGCTTCATGAGAACTTGATGTTGTAATCACTGTTATTCATCCATTTGTTTTCTAACCAATCTACATCATATCACATCGCTTCCCCTCCTCCATCAGCGCGTACTAGGAATCACAGGACCAAAGAAGGCCGCCAAAGCCGCCCCCGCCACGGGAAAATCGGCCCGTTATTACCCCGCCGACGACATCCCCCGACCAAAGCACAGCAGGGCAAAGAAACACAACGCCCCCAAAGTCCGCGCCTCTATCACCCCGGGAACCGTCTGCATCCTCTTGAGCGGACGTTTCCGCGGAAAGCGCGTCGTCTGTCTCAAGTCCTTGGAATCGGGCCTACTCCTCGTTTCAGGACCGTACAAAGTAAATGGCGTCCCTCTTCGCAGAGTCAATCAGCGTTATGTGATTGCCACATCCACCAAACTTGACGTGAGCAATGTGGACGTTTCGAAGATCAACGATGCATACTTTGCCCGTGTCGAATCGGCAAATAAAGAGGGAGAGGAGGAATTCTTTGCCAATGATGCTCCCAAGCCGGCTATTGTGAGCGATCAACGTAAGGCTGACCAAAAGACGGTGGATGCTGCGTTGATGAAGGTTGTGGAGTCGACACCGTTGTTGAAGAACTACCTTGGATCGAACTTTTCTCTCAAAAAGCATGACAGACCTCACAAGATGGTGTTTTAAATGAGTAATAAATATATCAATGAGCTGTCCAAATGTTTGTCTTGACTTTGTTGGATTTAGTATCTTTGTCATCAATGTATCATCGAAAGTAGAAAATACCGGTGAGAATCACATGATGTAACAGCCGATGATGATGCTACTTCATCTTGAGTTACTGCTATATCTTTCATATAGGGTGAACTTTTTCACACATTCACTTAGTCATTGTTTATGTTGTGTTGTGCTTCATTGTGATCAATGGCATCACTTTCACTTAAACTTTGTAATAACTCTACTGAAAAGATAGTGTTGAAACATTGAATAATGCATGGAGTGTACAGTATCGGCCCTTTCATCGGAGAAAACCGGAGCTAGTCATTGACGCATCGTCACCAGGCATAGCGGCTTGAATGAATTGTTTACTACTCAGACTCTTCGGTTGATGTTTGATGGCTGACGGTTATAGTAGCGATATGCAAAGAAAATACCATAAGTAAGGGGCGATGGAGCATTAAGCGTCATTTTAAACTCGTACTTAACTGAAACTGGTGTACATCTCAACAAAATTCTGCAACAGTACAATATCCTCCCTTTGCCCTCAATAATTTCAATTACATCATGGATGCTTGTAGTAATTTTTACAGATAGGCATCGTCCCAATCACAAAAATTAAATCACCAAAAGAAGAGAAATTTCACAAACAACGCCAGAACCAAAACCACCAAACCCTTCCCCCAATGGGGCAACTGCAAAAAGAACCCAATCATATCCTCGCAAAATGTCTTTCCGTACGAAAACATACTGTATGCCTTTCCAGAAACAAATGACAAGTCTGCTCCACCTTTTTGTTTTTGTTGTTGTTGTTGCGATCCCATATTTGCACTTGTAGTAGCACCTACCCCACCTTCCAATCCATCCTCCCTCAATAAAAAATTGGTATTATACCCCCCTCCTCCTGTGGCGACTCGTCCACCTATTTTCTCTTGCATTGTCCCCACCAAAGATTGGGCACCGTCCACTATCGATATAAATGCCGACGAAGCACGATCTTTCAGTGTCAAATTGCTATTATATTGCTGTGAATTATCGACGGAAATGTATTCGTTGCGACTTGGTCCGTAGGTGGGCACATGAGAGAAATCGCTCGGTCCGGAAAATGCATAAGTCGTTTCATTTGTATTGGTGGGTGGCGGTGCACCGATGGAGGCATGGACAGCTGCATCGAATGGATTGGATTTTTCTAGTTCCATTGTCGGTTCACAGCTTGATTGTTGTTGTTGTTGTTGCTGCTGCGCAGTAGCGGATGCCTTCTGTTGCTCTTCGGTACGTGCGCGGATACGATCAAAGAGCGAGCCAGATGCACCCGATGGGTTTTCGGGTGGTTTGTTGAAGGGGGTTGGATTCATGGAATCGAGGGCGGCGAAGTTTTCTTCGTCGTAGGCTGAGGAGAGAAAGGCTTGATTGTCCATTGTTTCTTTGTGGCTTTGTTGCGTTGTGATGAGTTGTGATGGTATTGTGAAGGTGTAAGAGCGAGGGCGGGTGCCGGGTGCTCGGTTGTGGTAGATATGGATCTTCGAGAGCCTGAGGCGTGTCCTTGTTTTCAACGGAAAATACAAAATTTTCATTTGAGTATTTTTTATCTCATTTGAATTTTTTATCTCATTTTTTCTATTTTCACATCTCAAGTTACCCTATGTACATTCATACGCAGCCGCTCAAGCTTGGGCACTTCATCATGTCTTATTTCATAGATTAAAGAACTCCTATTGCCTTATCACAGATTCAGATTGAACATAAAGTAAATGAATTCATGTCTCATGTCTACAGTTGATTTTATATGCAAATAGGCATTTATTTTGTATGGTAGAGGATCATACTAACAGTAGAGCTAAAACAGCAAACAGACAAATATTGAAAGCCATGGATAGTCATAGATTGATGCAGTGTACTGGTTGCATTACACTGAGCCAGCTTCAATCATCTCTAGGCTATTCTGAATGTAGCTAGGCTACTAGTCGCATTAGATATAATAGATCTAGTACCATTCTGTTCATCCAGACCTGCACTAGATAATCTGCCCAACAAAATTTTCTTATGTTACGATACCACCAGTTGCACCACGTCACCTCTTTCAAGATTGACTCCAACTTCATCAGTGATTCAACTGACCATGTGCTTTGCACAGGGGAACAATGGGTATTAATGACACGTCAGAATGGGCCAAAAGAGAGCAACACGCGTGTCAAAACAGCTGGAGTTACAAGTACAAGATTATCTAATTATGTAATTCAACAGGATCGTTCCTTGACCAGTTTTTATGAGAGAGGTATCGAATGGCCTGCATATGCATCAATTGCTTCCCTGTAGATAAAAATGGGCCAGGGTCAGCACCTCTCAGGCCAGGTTTAAAACAACAGAATGTATGATACACTAGTATCATTAAATTGAAATTGAAAAATAAAGTTGGCATCGTCTGTTCTTCCAGAGAGGTGCAAATCGCCACAATCTGCTGTCCTGACATCAACAGAGAACTCTATTGATTGGTGGTTGGGGGCGCTTGGATTACAGAAAATGGCTCCATTCGGCTAGAACAGAAAAGTGAATGTCATGAATGACTCTAGAGAGAGTAGTGAGAGGAGAGAAAACACGCCCCGATTTTTTGCGCTCAACGACGGAACAAAGGACACGCCTTTTAAACACCGACAACCGACACCAAACACTAACACCGTGCAATCAACCATGGCCGCAGACGAAACATCCACTCTTCTCTCGAAACGCCCCAAGCCCCCCCGCGTAACCGCCACATCCTACTACTACAGCCCAAAAATCCAACGCTACTACCGCTTCACCTCCACCAAATCCTCTCCCTTCATCGCGCTCTATCGTCGACCCCTCGAGATATACGACGATGCCAAACAACAGCAACAGCCAATCATCAATCCCCAAACCGAAACGACCGGGCTGCTGACGCGATCTATGGTCCTTCCCTCTCATGGAACGGACCCCTCCCATCGATGGATATTGGTCTCTGTTGGAGGTCGAACTGGATGGGCGCGTCGCACTGTTTCCACTACTAATACTCCAGTAGATGAAGAAAATCCAACAATCTGCCTGCCATGCACCGACAATAGTAAAACCAGCAAAGAACAACGATTCCCATCCTTTCATCCAGCCGACTCATTCCAAGCAAAAGAAGGATGGATGGGCAATCACATTTTCTTATGTCGAGGCAAACTCATGTTGGGATCCGATGCATCCTTATTTTACATTACCAATCTGCTCTTGTTTGCAAGTATGGGAATCTACTTTTTCCTCATTGCCAAGCATCAACAACTCTATCAACAACAACCGAATGATGTACAATATTATATTGCCATACTCTCAGCGATAGGGAGTACACTCTACCTATGGAGGGCAGCCACCCTAGATCCGGGCATCTTACCCCCCGACTCTTCACCGTATCGTCCACCGCCTCCAATGGATTCCATCCCCCAAGGGGGTAGTATACCCATAAACTCTGGTCCGTCCGGTTATAGATATTGTTCTACCTGTAATATATTCCGACCGCCGCGATCGAAACATTGCAATTCATGCAATGTCTGCGTTGCCAAATTCGATCATCATTGTCCTTGGGTTGGGAATTGTATCGGATTACGTAATCACGGGGCATTCTTTGTATTTTTGTGTTTTATAAGTGTTTGGTGTTGTGTGGTATTTTATGGGTGTATAGTGGTGGTTATGGGTAGTTATGGGGAGGTTGTGGAGAATGTGCATCGTTTGGCGGAGGAGAAGGATTCTACTATACATGATAACTCCAACAATATCAACAACAATTTTGAACAGGAACATGACAAACAACGGCATTATGAATCATACGAAAATGTCATGACGGATTATCAAATCTTGTTTGAGATAATATCCTCGCAACCGTTGGAGGTGATTCTCGGTTCCTTTGCACTCCTGTGTGCTTGGTCTTTGGTATCGTTGACGTGCTTTCATGCGTTGTTGGTATCGTTGGCGCAGACTACCAATGAGAGGGTGCGCGGTGTGTATCAATATGGTGGAGTGGAGAATGAGGAGGATGAGGGATGTTGTCGGAATTGGATGACGTTTTGCGGAAGTGGTGGAAGTGTGCAGAGTTTGCTGCCGGATTTTTCGGAGGTGGTGAGATTGCCCGAGGATAGGAGGGGTAAGGAAGGTGTTTGGGAGGATTGGAAGGCTGGTGATAGTCTTAGTTCTTTGATTAGTCCGGATTGCGGTGATGGATGATGTTGATGATGATGAAAAGGGTTGTTTGTGTGAGAATATTCATATGATCTACTAACAATAGTAGTTTGGGCACACAAGATCCTATTACCAGAGCTCTAGACCCAGCGCTACAAATGATGCTTTTATTCAGCATAGGTAAGTTATAAGCGTCAAACTCATTTCTTGTAACGCTAGAAGAGGATTCGATGAACCAAAAATAACTGAGGAAGCAATGAATTCATGTGGAGGTCTAAGTTTATCATAATTTGAAAACATTATTTCACGGCAACTGGGCAGGATACCTCACTCGCCCTCAATCTCGAACTCTGTAACTCCCCAATCCAGACCAGCAACATCGGAGAGCACTATTGTATTTGATTTGCCATTGCTGAAGTTATTTGCTGGAAAGGCAAGGACAAAGTGAGGTGTTGAAGAAGACGATTTCATGCGGCCAGCGGCCCTCTGAGGTGCAGTTGTCCAATTTTTCGACTTCCACGCCGAGCTACAAAAAGTGGCAACCCACAGCAAGAAGCGAGTGATGGCGAGAAAATGTCATTATCTCTAAGGCTGTCATTTTGTAACATTATTAGCCTTAGTGCGCTATCTTGCGGGACCTACATTCTGAGTCTTGTATGACGAGGTATAGTGCAAAAATCTTGCCATTTTGTATGCGCGATCTTATCCTTAAGCCCTATCT